>JAQQSQ010000978.1:0-13367 GCA_028627145.1 Eidolon dupreanum | reverse complement strand
GACGTGTGCTCGCGCGGCCAGCGCCGGCCCTCGCGGGGCGCGTCCTGGTTTCCGGAGCGCGCCGTCCCCCGCCCCTCCCCGGGCGCCTCTCCCCCCGGAAGCGTTTCCCTCTCCGCGAACTCGCGCTTCCTCTTCCAGTTTGGGCTCAGCCTCTGCCTTCCGTGCCGGGGGGCGTCTCTGGTGCTGCCGATCCCCGGTGTCGTCGCGCGTGGGTCGGGTCCCGTGACAGCCGGGGCTGGTGATTGGACCCTGCCGGCCCCCCCGCCTCCCCCACGCCCACCCCAGCCCCCCCCCCCCCGCAGCCGCCCCCGGAGCAGAGCCTGGCACAGCGGGCCGTTTGTTCTCACGTCTGTGTGGGTTCTGTTCGCTGTTTATGCTGCAGACAAGCGGGACAAATGCAACCGCGCGTCCCCAGGTGTCCACTCCGCACACCTGGGCCTGCCCCGTCCCCGGAGCAGCGTGCGCCTGTGAGTCGGGGCAGCTTCATGCCACCCGAGAGGCACCAGCGAGCAGAGACCACGCCCACTCACGCCTTACGAAACTGCATTCAGAGATCCACGTCTGTCAAAAAGCTGACAGCGACGCTCATGTCTGGGTGGCGAGCTTTGGGGTGATTGCCACTTCTTTATGTTTTTCTATAGTATCTGACTTTTTTACTGCAAGCGTGTGTTGCCTTGATTAGGCCACGTTTATCACTTGAAGAGCTCCTTAACTGCTTCGAAGCCTGCTCCGGCTCCCCAGGGCTCAGGGCAAGCACGTCCTAGCGGCCGACAGGGTGCCCGAGCCTTCCCGAGCGGCCCTCTGTCCCTCTGCGGCCGCCGTTCACCCTCGCCCCACAGCCCCCGTCCCCAGGCTCGCTGGGGTTTTGCCGACCTCTCAGTCTCCACGGCGCTGTCCCCTCTCTGCCCTGCTTTGCCGTGTTGGGGCGCTGGCTGCCAGCGCTGCTGGGAACCTCCGAGGTTCGGTCCCCCCTCTGCCGCGTGTTTTGGAGTCCCTGCGTGACAGCCACCTGTGCTCTCCGGCACCGTCACACAGTCGGGCATCTTTTATAGTTTTGTGGTCTTTTCTACAGGCTTGAAACAGCACAATAAATGGAGACAGAACATGGGTCATATATCCGCTAATGTACGTTGCTAGGGCTCGGCTCGGTGCCCAGGGCACCGCAGACACGGAGGGACATTCGGGAACGTGTGAACCAGGACACAATGCATGCGAAGGCAGGAGCGAGGCAAGCGATTCTGTGAGCTAAAAATTTTTGTTGTTGTTGTTTTCTCTGTAAGAGATAAAATAAGAATGTACTGGACTTGTCATGGTTCAATTTAAGGAAATGCAAAATATCAGTTTACAGCCAAGTTAAGCAGAGTTTGTTTATCTCTTAGAAGAATTCGTTTAGTGCTTTCCTCACCGGGTCAGCGAGCGGCCGACTAATTGTCGGACTCAGGGTTTTAGTGTGAGTGTGTGGATGAGTCTGCTCCATTGTCCAAAGTGTTTACTGTCCCTGCCCTTGTGAGGTAAGCTGGTTAACTGGGGGGTGATTTGTTTGGGGGTAATTCAGGCCGTCACCGTCTGAGCCCGGGGCAGAAGGGTCTCTTCTGAGGCAGAGATTTCCGCGCCCGGCCTCAGGAGCTGCGGCACAGCCGAAACTGGGTTTTGTCTTAAAGCACCGATTTCTGATCTCCAGGTCTGACTGCTTGTGTCTCCCGTGTGTTGAAAAGCCCAGGGAACGCGGACCCTCTTTGCACAATAACCCCGCCCCCGCCCCACCTTGTGGCCGGTGCAGCCGGAGGACTGTCCCGGGTCCCCGTCTTGAGTGGGGGCACGTGCACGTGGGGCCCCGGTTTGGGGGGCGGGGCTGGGGAAGAGAAGGGAGCTAACATCGGACCCAGGGCCCAGGCCCGCAGGGCACCTGTGACTCAGGCAGAGTCTGAGGCTCCAGGGGAAGCGAGCGATCGGCCCTCCGGCTTCTGCAGAAGCAAGGAGGGGCCGGCCGAGGAAGCCTCGCTCTCGCTGACCCTCTGGGGCTGGAACCGGCAGGGCGGGGGGCACAGGGAACGGGGAGCAGTCTCCTTCTGGGCTCGCAGACCCCATGAGGAGGGCCCGCGGGCCTGTGTCCCTCTGGTCCCTGCCCCCCCCTTTCTCCTGGGTCCCAGGCAGAGGTCCAGGACACGGCGAAGCCAATTAACCCAGGGACGGAGCCAAAGCGTTTCTTCTGAAGGGGCAAACAGCCCATTTTTCTTCATCCCCAAGGCTGACAGCTTGGAATGTCCTCTGGGCAGAGCTCAGGCTGTGGAGGAGGCCGGGGCTCCACGCCCTGCCGGCCGCGGGGCGGGGTGCGGGGCGAGTCAGGCACAGGCCTTCCCGGCTGCCCGGGCCGCTCTTCTCAACGCCGAATAGATATGGAGCCCCGGGCCCCGCTCCGTGCCGAAGGGAACCAGTTTCCCGAGCTGTCGCCTGGGACTCTGTGGCCTGCACGTGCCCTGGTGGCCCAAGTACACACCAGGCGCGAGGGCCGGTGCTGCAGCGCCACTCTGACGGACGGACACGCGGACCCACACTGGTTCCGCCAGACGCAGAAGGTGCCGCCGTCTTCGCACGGAGGCGGAGTGCTGCCTGCCCATCGGAGGGGGCGCTTCCGGCCAGCCGAAGACCCACCCCGCAGGGAGTGGCGCGTGGACACGGTTCTGAAGGATGCGGCACGTCACAGGCATAGGGGGTTGTGGGAAAGGAGGGCTCAGAGGGGACTGTCCTTCCAGGTGGAGAGAGAGAATACCACAGCCCGAGGCCCGGGGGGCGGGGGCGGGGGCGGGGTGGAGAACCAGGTGGAGAGATGGGAAGAGAACCAGGTGGGGAGATGGGAAGAGAACCAGGTGAGAAGACGGGATGGCAGCCCAGTGGGGCTGGGTAGAGACTCGGGGTCATCCAGGCTGCAGCACGCCCCCTCCCATCCCCGTCGTGGGGAGATTGTGGGAGCCGAGCCATGGAGCGCCTTCAGGGAGGACGGGGCTGTGGGAGGAGGCTCAGCAGAGTGAAGCGGGTGGGCGCAGGGCAGGCGCAGGGGCCCCCAAGTTTGGTGCATCTCTCACCCTTGGTTGGCCCTGCCCTGGGCACCAGGTTGGCAGGTACGAGGAGCCGCTCCAGGCTCTCAGAGTGGGGGGCTTGGAGCCCCGGGCTCGGGCCCGGCGCACACCTACCCTTTGCCTGGGTGTCCTCCCCGAGTCAGGCGACCTCCGCTGAGGGTAAAGGCCCAGAACAAGTGTCCCGTTGCATCGGTTAGGTGTAACCACAACGACGCCGTGTAACGAATCGGCGGAAAGCGTTTATTTCTTGCTCGTGAGTCTGTGGTTGGCTCGGCTCTGCGGCTCAGAGCTGGGTGCAGCGAGGCCTGGCCCTAGGCCTGGGCGTAACCTCTGCTCTGTCGCTCCTCTCGGGAGCAGCATGTCCTGCTGTGGTGGAGGCCTGGGGCCAGGCCAGCATCCCCACGGCGCCCACGGGGGCGGGAGGGGCGTGATGCTCCACCTGCCTCCTCTCTACGGTGCCCTGGGTCCCCAAGACGGTTACAGCACCCCTTTGGGATCCCGTGCTCCCACCCCGTCACAACCCTCGGTGTGTGGTCATGGCCCCGTGTCTGTCCCCAGACTGGCGCTGCCTGGGGCAGGGATGCCTGGATTCACAGCAGACCCTAAACGTCAGCACAGAGGCGCCTCACCGGGAAGGAGGGAAGGAAGGGCGGAGGGGCGGGGCGGGAGGGACAGGGCGGGGGTCGTCTGGGGGCCATGCGTGCATGGCAGAACCCTGCGGGGGGGGGGGGGCTGGCCTTGGGGGCCACGGAGGGAGCCCGTGCTCTGCGAACGTGCCCTCTCCTCTGCTGAGAATCCGGAGGTGCCGACTCCCTCCTTCTGCTCCCCACTGGTACCTGTAGGCTCCTGACTCCCGGGAGGTGTGGGAGGGAACGAGAGGCAGCCGACCCAGGGTGCGGGGGTCAGGCTGGCAGGGAGCACCCATGGTGTCCTGGGAACACCAGTCGAATGGAGCAGCCTCAAAAGCCACTGAGCCACCCGGGGCTCCGCAGCGCCAGGGACTTGTTTGGTCACAAACATGTCAGCCTGTGTGTCCTGTTTCGATTCCGCATGTAAGTGAGGTCATGCGGTGTTTGTCTTTCGTTCTTTTTGACAAGAATGAAATAAATGAACAAACGACACAGAAACAGACTCATAGATACAGAGAACAGGCTGATGGTCGCCGGATGGGAGGGGGGCCGGGTGGAAACGGGGACAGGGTTAAGAATCCAAAGTGACAGTTACGAAACAGTCACGGGATGGTGAGTGTAGCTTGCGGGATACAGTCGGCAATGCTATGGTAACCGTGCCCCGTGGGGGCCGGCTCGAGGCTGACCGGGGATCACTTCGTAAGGTATGTAAATGTCTAACCTCCATGCACCTGAAACTAATCTAAAATAATATTGAATGTCAACTGCAATTGAAAAAAAAAATTTAATATGAGCTTAGATTCCAACACCCCCGAACGCCTTTGAAAGGAGTAATTGCCTGACTGCAATTATTCTGGGTTTCTCTCAGCCGCACGGGCGCTTGCAAAGAGCTCTTCTAGAGCTAGAAATTCCTCCCACAGCCCCCAAGGGTGGGGCCCAGGTGGTGCCCAGAGGCTTGTGTCCCCTGTGGGTCTTTCGACACTTGGCCAAGATGGGGGTCTCCGGAGGAAATTCTGGCGATGACACCAGCTCTGCCCCGGGAGGCACAAGGACCCCGTGGCCCAGGAAACGGCCACCTTTGCACCGGGAAAAAGCCAGGCCTCTTGGCGACAGGGTGGGCTGAAGGGCACAGGGGGAGATGGTGAGGAGGGGTGTGGAGGAGGGACAGGGATTTCTCTCGGGGCAGGACCCCGTGCTGTTCTGAGCCTCGCTTCCCTGCAGATTCCCTGGGGAAGAACCTTCGCGACTGGGTGTGGCAAGGATTGAGTGGGCGGCCGGCACCTGTGCCTGTTCTCGCCCAGCCCTCCTGTCCCTGAAGCAATCGTCCTCTGACTCGGGGATGCCACCTGCAAACTTAGAGTGCAACTTCCGGCTTCCTCGAGGTGCTACTGAAGCACCTGAAACAAGACAGAACAACCCACAAAGTGACACCCCCCCACCCCGCCACCGAGCCCCCGCGGGCAGGCACTTCAGGAGGGACTCTGGGTAACAATGTCTTTGTAAAGAATCGACCCGAAAGCAGAGAAATGCAGTTTATGAAAACAGCAGGGAAAAGGAGCGACGAGCACAATTAGGGAAGCTACTGAAAATGCGTCGGAGCCGCCACCTTCGCCACCTTCGGGTGAGAGCTCTGTGTCCGGCCATCACAGGTCACAGGGATGCAGGGTCACAGGGAGGGGCGCGCCTCCCATGCCCACACTCCCGCACTCCGGTTCCCTCCTGAGGGAGGGAGGGAAGCACGGGGGCAGGGGGGTGGCTCAGGGAGTGGGAGGCCGACCGGGCCTTTTGCAGTGGACAGCAGCGTGTCCTGGCCGGCGGCCCGGCCTGGAGCCCTGGAACACAGGGCTATGCGCCTGGCAGGACGCAACTCGGCAAGCACCCACACCCCCCTTCGGCCCTCACGTCCCACCCACCCAGGGCCCTCAGGAAGGGTGACAGTGACAAAGGGGCCGAGCGAGCTGGCAGCAGCCCTGCACGGCTCACCCCGTGGCGTAGGCAGCGGTCTCTTTCCTCTTTCGTAGAAGGGGAAACCGAGGCACCGAGGGGTCGAGCCACTTCCCACCAAGCGCACGGGCCCACGGCCCTCACCATCCGCTGTCTCGTCTCGCTGACAGTGAGGCCCTCCGCCACCGGGTCCCTGTCCCTCGCCAGGACTGCTCCCTGGAGTGGGCGTGCCTGGCTGGACTGTCCCCCGGAACCCGTCCCTCACTGTCCTGCCCCACGCGGCTGTCTGGGAAGGTGGGGAGAGCCGAGTCTCGGCTGCGATGGGCAGCACAGGCCTGCAGCAGCCCTTCCGAAGGACCCGCAACTCATGGGTCCCTGAGAAGGGAAGGCGTGCCTCTCCGTAGCTCCTGAACCCCAAGACGCAGCGAAGACGGGAGAGGGTGGCAGCATCCCAGCTCTGGGCTGGAGTTGCCCGTCGCGGCTCACACACTTGACCCTCGCGGAAGGCGGAGTCCGGCACAGCGGGCGCAGGACAGGCCCGGGCCGTCTGCACCCACCGGAGTATCTTCCCTCCCGCTGATGGCCGGCTTGAGCCAGAACGCACCGGCCGCCGCGGCCGGGACCCGGCTGGCCTGGCTTTCTTCTCTTTTCAAGGGATGAAGAAGTCGCAGTGACATGAGAAGGTCTCCTTCTTCAAGGTCACGTGACCCCGCTGCACCTCCCACCCTCATGGGCCCCACGCAGAGGCGATGGGGGCCTTGCTCAGGGCTCCCGTCTGGTGCCACCCGCCAGTACGCAACCTCGGGCAAGACCGTCCCCTCGTCCCGGGGGTCTCAGCCCCCATTTCCTCCCCGTCAGCCAGAAGGAGGGTCTCTGGGGGGTGACAGTCCTCAGATCCGCTGGAGCCTCAGCCAGTGGCAAGGAGCCTTGGGCCACCAATGCTTGGGTTTGTCCCCAGCAGGACGCCACCTCTGCCTGCTCTCTAGACTCCCCCAGGGGACCCTGAGCAGCAGGGGCCAGCCGCCCACCAGGTGCTGGTCCCACGTCCCTCAGCTGGTTTCTGGGACGCTGCCACTCAGGCATTTATCCTGTTCGCCACGTGATTAAGGCTGCCCAGAGCGCTCCCAGAGTGTCGTGACTCTCCGGTTCATTCGCTGCTCAAGTGGCCCTGAGGGAGGGCAGGGGCTCTGGCGCCAGTCGCCTTTGGGCCTGGCTCCACCCCACTCCCACCCCGCCCCCAGCCCTCGCTGCCTCACAGCTGTCACATTGCCTCGTCACTCCCGCACTGCCCTTTCAAGAGCTGCTGTGGCTCCAAGCAACGGCGCCTGCCTCCCCCTCTGCAAGCTGACCTGAAGAAGGATTTCAGGAATTTTCATTAAAAAGCTAATCAGCCTTCTGTTCTTTTTCTGTAAATATGCTTGCTACATGCAAGAGCTTGCTTGCACCTTGTCCTACTTGTCTGAGAAATGCATGTAACTATATGCCTGAGCAGCTCCCAGCTTCCTGTAAGAATTTGTAACCATCGGTAACCCATAACAACCCCCCACACCAATGTTACTACTTGCAATCATAGCAACTCTCACCATTTGTAACGGTCTGAGTTCAAATTAACCAATCAGCTCGTGTTAAAAACCTGTATATAAGGAATGTTACAACTGAGCTGGGGACCCGGATCTTCAGAGCACTGGCTCCTCTGGGACTGTGTGTAATAAATCTGAGTTCTCCAACTCTTTGAGTTACTGCTTGGTTTTTCACTAGTCTGATTTTGGAGCTTTTCCGCAACAGACCTACCCTGCAAGGTGGGCCTACGTCCTCCCATGTGATCACGGGCACGTCCCTTAGCCTGAGTCCTCGTCTCATCAACTGTAAGCTCAGGACGCTGGCGGGACATGCCTGCCAGGATCAGGCGAGGACTACGTGAATGTGTAGAGTGTGCAGGCCCGGCTGGCAGCTGGCAGAGTCGGGTCCTGGCGGGCTCTGGAACCCACAGAATCCTGGCCCTCATGCTGGGGACAGCGAGCTCCAGGTGCGAGGCTGCGGCTTCACGGAGCAGAGTCCTCTGACTGGACGAGAAGCAAACCTTTGGGGGTGGGGCGTTTAGGTCTCAGTCTCTGCACCTGCCTCATCATCCACAGACTGTGGAACTCACCCCATGCTTGCACATAAGTCGGGGACCCCGGTCGCAGGTGACAGAATCAAAACCAAACTGACTTAAGCAAAAAGACGACTTTTTTAGCTCATGTATAGAAAACCCCAGGGGGACTGGGGCTTCAGGCACGGCTGGGTCTCGGGCCACCACCCCGTGTCCCGTCCCCTGGCCATGCTTCCTGGGCGAGGCCGGCTGGCTGCACTCCCCTCTCTACTCCCAGCAGCACGTCTCGCCGACCACTCCAGTAAAAGCCCGCAGTGGAAGCCCCTGTCCTGCCTCTGCCTCCCTGGGCCTCCCACCGCGGGCACAGCACGCTCCGAGTGGCTGTCCTCGGTCACAGGCCACCTCGATCGAATGTAATCCAGGAGCAGGAGGAGGGTGGGAAAAAACAAGAGACAATCAAACTGCCCTGGCCAGGATGGCGAGGGTGCCGGCTGGCGGCTGCGGTACCATCCAGGCAGATGGCAGGTGGCCACACCAGGGAGGGGAGAAAGGGTATCATCAACCAGCCCAAGGGAACCGGCCACGGACTGCGAAGCCCTGGGGGCCGCAGCGGGAGAGCCTGGACCCCCGGCCTGATGGCTGAGGAGGGAGCAGTGCAAACCCCAGCGAGAGGGCTGGGCTGTATCCAGGGGCTGGGATGGCCGAGGAGAAGCTGAGGCCTTGGCAGAGAAGCACAGCGCCCGGGCCTGCTCGGCAGCGAGCCAGGCAGGAAGCCCTCGCCTCGCTTGTCATTCTCGTCTTTCTGGGGGCTTCCTCTGGGCAAGCATGATGAGAAACTGGATGGCGAGGGCCCCTGGAGGTGGCCACATAGATCAGAGGCCGGGGCGGGGAGGGGGGTCTGCAGGGGCCAACAGAGAACAGCACATAGCCGGACCCTTGCTCCCCAATAAATTTACCAAGAAATGTTCACAGCCTATGTGAAAGAAACCATAAAACACTCCAGAGAGAGGCCAAGAGCCCCAAAATAGAAAGGCTGAGACGTTTCGGCGTCATTAAGATGTCAGTTCTCCCTAATTTAGGGTATGAATTTAACAGGATCCTAATAAAAATTCCAGTGGACATTTTTTGTATGGAGCTAGAGTTGATACTAAAGTTAATATGGAAACATAAACATGCAAGAATGGCTAAGAAAATGCTGAGGGGACAGCAGGGGGGTGGGGCAGCCTCACCGGACGCCAAGTCGGGCTGGCGGAGCTCTGATGAAGATGGCACTAATGACACAGGCTCGGATGCTGGCCGAGGTGTGGGCGAGAGCCAGAAGCAGCCCCCCTGCACGGAGCGGACGGGAAAGGAGGCGTCTCAGTCCCCCACAGCCGTCGGGGTCTTTCAGATGAAACGGTGTCGGGACAAGCAGACCATGCTGGAGCCGTTTCTCATGCTGTGGGAAAGATCAGAGTGTACAACGCTTAGATAAACAAATGTGAGAGGCAAACGCAGGCGGATGCTTCCGCCAGAGGAGTGCAGGGAAGGGCCTAGCTGTGGATAAAAACCCGGATGCAATAAAAGAAATATTTTTCTGCAAAAAAAAAAAAAAAACAAAAAAAACCCACTCAATTTTTGTATGGGAAAAATAAGGAAAATTAAAAGACAAATAAACCAGAAGAAAATATTTGAAGTTTTCATCATAAGTAAAAGGTCCCTAATCCACAAAAAAGTTCTAAAAGTTGGGAAACAAAAGCACAGACGTCGTCTAGAAGAACGAGCAAAGTGAGCAGCTTCACTCCGGTGAGGGACATGCAGACGGAAGCCACACCCGGATGCCATCTCGCTTCCCTCAGCTTGGAAAAAATTCAAAAGTTTGAGCATAGGCCCTGCTGGTGACGCTGTGGGGGAACAGACAGCCTGGGAATGAGAAGAGGCGGCTCGTCGCGGGGAGGCGGGGGACAGCATCCAGCAAATCTCCTCTGCATTTCCCTTTGACCCAACAGCCCCACTTCTAGGGATTCAGCCTGAAGACACACCTCCAGTCGCACAAGAACACACAGGCTCCGTCTCTGTAACGCACGAAAAACACGAGGCGTGATTTGTCCTCGCAGAACGGTGCGAACGCCCTGCGTGAGAACTAGGAACGGGTGAACACACGCGTGCACACTCGCAGTGGGGTCCCTGCATCGGTAAAGTGCATGGTGCCCGCGGGGAGACGGGTCATTTCTAGGATCTATTATTAAATGAAAAGAGCCAAGTGCAAACGGCACAAGTCGTGTGCTGCCCTGCGTGTGATGAAGACAGGGGAGCAGACAGGTCCCGGCGAGGTCTGGGGGGCAGGGGCTGGACGGCGAGAACAAACCGGGGGTCCTTCAGTCGCAGCTTTTCCTTCTGCTGTGAAATGGACGCGGCACCTCTCAAGATACCTTGGGGTGTCCCGGGGAGGGGGCGTGCGCCCTCGGGGGGAGCAGCTGTGTGGAACGCGGCGGGACCGGTAGAGGGACAGGTGTGAATGCGTGACTTCTCAAGCGTGCATCTGCGTGCATCTCCTTGTGTATGTGCGTGTCTGTCTGCATGTGGGTGGCACACATACGTATGTGGGTGCGCATGGGTCCTGGTCTGCCTGCTGCAAAGGTGCCTGTCACCCCGACACCCAACCTTGGTTCCCAACGTTCTTCCCTCTGAAAGGAACCAGGGCTCCTGGGAGAAAGGTCTGCTTTTAGGGCTGGAGCGGGGACAGCACAGAATGAGCCTGGAACATCTCGCCATGCCAGGAAGCAGAGAAGTGATAAATAAAAATGTGGCGTGTCACAGAGGCTCCAGAGCCAGTCAACGGGGCTTCCGCTGGCTGAAGCCTGGGCGATCTGAGCATCAAAATGCTGAAGTACAAGAATGGATTACAGATGTTCATACTACTGATAGATGATAGGTAGGTAGATGACAGATAGCTGATAGATCAATAGCTGATAGATAAGACTAAACAGCTGTCGCTTCTGCTGGGTGCTGGATGCAGACTGACTAAATGTGGAGGCAGCGCTGTTTAAAAATCAACATTTTGTGACTAGAGATTGGATCCGCAAGTCATTAATGGATGCTAAATCTAGAGAGAATTTTTGATGAGCAGACTATTCCCATGGTCTTCAAGTATTTCCCTCTAAGACTGTTTACTCGTTGCAGGGAGATAAAAAGGAGTCCTCCAGCAGCTGTACCAGACAACTCCTTGAGCGGCTCATCAAAAACAGCAGCACCGGTGAGAGGCAGGTGGGCAGCGTATGCCCCGCACGTGGAACCTGCCGAGGGACACGGTGTCTGCGGGTTGAGGCTGAGAAAGCGCACGCTGCGTCCAATCCAGCCGAGACCAGACAAGCCCAACTTAAGCGCCGTTCTATTACAAAAAGCACTACATTCTCCAGAAATGTCAGGGCATAAAAGACAAAGGAAGACGTGGCAATGTTCCCGATGAAAGGAAACTAAACAGACAAGACAGAAATGCAGTGCCCGATCCCAGAGTGTCCTGTGTCAGGGAGAGAGGGCTGTGCAGGACACTCCCGGGTCCCGGCGGCGACGTGGATGGTGGCTGATGGTGGCTGGGATGAGGGCACCGTCGGAGCTGAGGGAGCCAGCCTCTCTACGCTGCCTGCTGGGTGAAGAACAGTTCAGAAAACATAACACGTACCCATACGGAGAAGGGGAGAGAGGGACAGTGACGGAGACAGAGCGAACCTTAAAATAAACGGGGCAAAATGTTAGCGAATTTGAATCCAGGTGAAAGGTGCATGGTATTCTTCGTATTGTTTTTATTCTTGCCACTTTTCCGCAGTTTGAAATTATTTCCAAACGAAACATAAAAAATAAAAAGCAGCAGCCACCTGCTGTCCACCAGGGTCCAGGTGAGGTGCCTGGACGTCACGTCCGTGTCACTCTGCTCTTTGCAGCCCGCCCACACCCCCTCCCCAGGAGCCCCTGCAGATAAATGAGGCCAGACACCCCACCATAACAATAACAGTAACAGTAACAGTAACAGTAACACAACGTGTATAGTAAAAGGCAGTGGTAAGCTGCTCTGCTAACAGACCCCTCCGTGTGCACTGCACTTAACAGTTTATAAAGCACATCCAGACCCTCTCTGGTCTTCACTGCAGTCCAGGGACACCCTCATCATGGGTCAGATCTGTGTTATATAAATTATGCCTCAGTAGAGTTTAAGACAGTTTTCTGGGGCGGGGTGGCCATCGTATTCATGTTGCCAGGCCGTCGAAAGGATGAAGTGGAGTCAGAGCATTTGAAACTCTGAGGATTCCGAAGCACTCTCTCGAGCTGTGGTCTCTGGGTCCACCTGGATCAGAACCAGCCCGGGAGCTGTGACAGGCGGGTCCTGGGTGTGGCAGGCGTTTCCCTGCCTCCCGCCAGCTCGGGCTGTGGGCGAGCTGTAAGTCCCACCAGCGCTGTCCCTGGCTCTTGGGTCGGAGGGCGCTGCGACATTCTGAGCCTTCGCGTCTTCCATACGTCGGGCATCAGGGTGGTGGTGACGGTCTCGCAGGGCGGCTTGAGAACCAGATTATGGCCTCGCAGGGTCCGTCAAACCAGCGCCCCGCTTCCCCAGGACCCCCCACATCAGTCGCGGTGGGAAGCCAGGCTTCCCCGGCACCATGCCGCTAATTGAATAAATATTCATTTGTCTGAGCACCCGAGTAAGTGGTTTCCATGGAGACCCACTCCTAACGGTGTAATCAGACAAGGGCGCGGGCTCCCCAAGGCCTGCACGAGCCCAGCGCTGGAGCGAGTGTCCCCGTCCCCCAGGGCTGGTCCTTGCTGGCCTCTTTCCGGAAGCATCAGCGTGAGGGGGCCGGCAAGCCCCGGGTGGAGAGGAAACACGTGGACATCGTCCCCGCACGCGGCTCTGGAAGTGGCGTTGGTCCCAGCCAGCCACACGGGGAGCCCCCGGGGCCGGCACTGCCCGTGCTGCAGGCCCCGCTCCCAGCCCCGCCGCCCCCCGGGGCTGCTCTCCACCGTGCGCCTGCGTGTCGCGTGCTGGGTGTCGGGGTGCGTGGGTAGAACCTGCCCCCTCCCCCGGGGTCACTGCCACACACCAGCCCGTCCTGTGTCCTGTCCCGACCTCCTCCTGGGCCTCCCCGACTTCTCACGGGAGTTGCCTCGGGCTCCCTGCCCCTCCCAGCTGACACCAGAACGCACCACGTGCATTTGGTGCTCAGGAAAAGTCACCGTGAACAGCAACGTCAGGCTCAGGGGACCACAGGGTCACCGGGAAAGCATCTGGTCCACACAAGCCAGCGGGTCTGCCCGCCTCCGCCCAGGAGCAGGTACGGGCCCCGCCCCTCCGCCCTGCAAACCTCACCTGCGCACTTGCCCTTGGCAGGATCCTGGCAGAGACCAGCTGGGACAGAGCGCCCAGGAGGGCAGAGAACAGGGTCTGAGGCACCCTTGACCGCAGTCTGCACTGGACCTGGAGACCCACAGGCCTCGGTTTGCCCCTAGGGAAATGAGAGGAGGGAGCGGGAGGGTCCAGCCGGTGCAGAGCGCCCTGGGCTCCCTCAGGAAGCCCAGAGCAGGCAGGGTGGCCTGGCGGGGAGCCGAGCGTGGCCTCGGGAGAGGCCCGCCTGTGGCTGGCCGGGCAGCCCC
>JAQQSQ010000977.1:0-13369 GCA_028627145.1 Eidolon dupreanum | reverse complement strand
CTGATCTACTCCCTACTCACATTCTGTCTTAGCTTATGTGTACTGTCCCACACACTCTGTCCTTCACCCATACTTGTCTTAATTTTAAATACCCTCATACTTCAGATTCTTTGCAAATGCTGTTCCCTCCCCCTCTCTACTCAGGTAATTCATGCTCAGCTTTTAATTAGTAGCACAGTGGCCATTTCTTCAATAAAACCTTCCTTCCCTCCACCCTTTGCCTAGGCTTTATGGGTAATAACTTAAATTTTTATAAATTTCAGGGGGTTTTTTAGTGTAACATTTATAACTGGCTCAGTTGTAAAGAGGATTAAAATAAATTGTTTTGAAAATGTCTTATGTAGCAAGCATTCAACGAATTGTATTTCTTCCTCTCTTGCAATCCCTCCTCCCCCTATGATTGTATAGAACCTAGAACCTTGCTGCTATAAACTACACTTGGGGAATGGAAAGAAAAAGAGAATGGTCCTTTCTTTCCACCTCTACAAAAAAATAATGTGATTAGTACCTGAGAGGCCATACTTCTATGAATTCCACTTCTGAATTATTATGCCAGTTTCTACTAGAACACATAAATTCCAATGACCTGAAGTTCATATATTCAAATTACTCTGAGAAATATTGTCAAGTTACGCAAGCACTCAGGGAACAAGAGCGGGAAAGAACAAGAAATACCACTAGACTAGAAAAAAGCTAGGAGAGGTCAAAGCCTCTGTCTGCAAATATCGCTGCATGAGCAAGAAAAAAAAACACACAATATTAGGCAATGTTCATTTAGTAGAGTAGCATTCATTTTAGCATAAAAATTTAGATAGTCACTCATGGTTTGTTGTAATAAGACCTGAACTATACAGCAGTTCATTCTTAATAAAACACAATTTTGAGTTTACTTAGTAGTGACAATAGTATCAGCATTCTAAAGGGCTTAGATTTCTCTACTGATCACTTCTACTTTTATGTATTTGAAGTTTATAATTTATTTTCTAATCATTTAATTTTTATATTTCACCTCTTTTACACATTACCATCCTAGACAGGAAAGTAAAGAGGGTGGGTGTATATAATCATACTTGACATAAGATTTAGACATTCAATTTTGCATTTGCATATTTGTAGTGCAAAAACATTCAAGTGCATATGTAGTACCCTGTGATATAAAAATAATAATTCCATTGAGAGCATAGTGCTTCTTGCTTTCCACAGAACCTTCTCTATTTGCAATGCCCTGTGTGGAAGCAATTCACATATGAGGTTGATCCAGTAGACATTGGGAATTGGATTAGGAAAATGGCTCCCCAACCCTAGTAATTGAATTCTTTCTCCTTTTCCTGTAATCAGTCGATGTTCAGAAGATGGAATTTCATCCCCTGGGGAATTCTATTTGAAATCAATGTGACCAGGTTCCTCTTCTACTCTCCAGCTGTAAACTGTCTTTCAGGAAATAAAATGGCTTCTCCTGGTGGAAGGTAACAGTGAGAGAATAAAATCATCCATCCTATCTTCCAGAAAGAAATGAGCAGAAGTGAAACTAAATGTCCAAAGGAGTAATCTCAATGAAAGCTCTTCTATATAGTGTTTCTGTATTATACAGAGGCATGAAATTCAGACAACTGCTGCTTTGGCCTCCAAAATAAATAAATTGATTAAGGAATGTGCTTGTAAAAGAGTATAAGCAATCACTAATTTGCAAACACTAAATTATATTGGATATCCACTTATAATCCCCACCTTCTATGCAGATACATATTGCCTGCAGTGCATCCTTGACCTACATCTTCTCTCCTTTTTCCAGCACCAAAGTCCTTCCTTCCACTTTAAAAACAAAACAGAAAAATTTTTTAAAAAAATTTAAAAAAAAAAGTACCAGAGGGAATGTGTGGGGAGATAGCAAAGGGTAAAGGGGGTCAAATATATGGTGATAGAAGGAAATTTAACTTTGGGTGGTGAACACACAAGGCAATATATATGTGATGTTATTGAGTTGTACACTTGAAACTTACATAGGTTTTATAACCAATATTGCCCTGATAAATTTAATTTAAAAAATAAAAGATAAAACTGTGTAACACAAGAAAAGCTTAGTGTGTTGTCATTAAGAATTCAATTGCAATGCTCAAACTACCTCCCTCTATATTTCCTCAGCTTTTTGCTTCCTTTTCTTCTATTGCCTGGAATCCTACTAATTAATGATATACTGCAATTGGCAAGTATCATTCTTGAAAATGGCACTACATCTAGGTTCATAATGAATGAGGATTTTTTTTAATTGAATACTTACCTATTTTCTGGATTCTAAGACCAACACATTAGAAAACAGGGGAAACTATAAATCATCACTTTATAATCTTATCTTCCCACTCTCTCTATATATATTTAATATTTTGGGTTTTCCTTCTTTTTGCATATGCATTTTTCTAGGATTGATACCATAGTATTTTTATCTTGAATTTTCTCTTAATACGTAAACTTATGCATTTTCCCTGTCATAAGAGTCTTCATGAACATAATTTTTAATGGTTGCATAACACTGCATTGCATACATTTACCACAGTTTACTTAACCATTCATCTAATGTAACACATTTAGGCAGTTTCCAATTTTTTATTATTGAAATGAAAACTGTGATTAATATCTTTATGCAAAAATCTTTGAGCTTCAGAATATTGTTTTAGGATGGATTCTGAGAAGAGGAATTACAGGGTCAGAAAGAGGGCAGATTGTTTTCTGTTGAACATATACTTGAGGTGACCTACACTGAAAGCTTGGGACATTCTTAGGAATTAGACAGGTTAGAGGTACTGAAAGTAGAGCAAAAAATAGCATGAAAGTGAAAAAGAGGAGTGCCAAAAAGTGAGAGAGAAAGAAAGGTAAAAAGATGCCAAAGATATACTTTACCTATTATACAAGTTGGCCTTGGGCTGGTCCTACCTAAGATAAAAGGGCCTTTATTCTATTTTCTTTTCATATGATCTCCTGTTTCCAGGATCTAGGTCTTGGGCTAAAAATGTTACTGCTCAAGCTCAGTTACAATAGTACAGGTTAAAAAACAAAAATTTATGTTTGCTTGTGTGGTTATGAGCATTCCAAATTCAGAACCAGGAACTAGAAGCTAACTTAAGGAGGAGATACATGAAATGGTTAAATCCACAGATTCCAGAGGAGTACATGGATGGGTTCAAACGTTGGCTCTACCACTCACAGTGTTACCTCATACCAGATACCTAACTTCTCTATGCCTTGATTTCCTTATCTATGAAATGATACAATTAATAGTACCCATAGGGTTTCACTGAGGATTTAAAGAGTCAATAGTACAAAGTATTTAGAACAATGCCTGGCACATACTAAGCACTATAAAAACATTTGTTGTTACTATTATAAATAAAGTTAAACAAAAAAAAAACAACAAAAGCTCACAGCAACCTTTTTAGTAATGGAAAGAACGTTAACCGAGAATAAACTAAGAATTGTAAGAAAGCAATTTAATTTTATAATAGTGTTAAATATGGTTTAATTTTACAATAGTGTTAAATATGGTAGAAGAATAGCCTAGTTGATGCAACGCTCTGCAAAGAACAATAAAAATAGGTGAAAGTTGACCTTGCAAAGTATTGCTGTTATGTGGTATTAAAGTCAAGACAACAAATTCAACAAAGAATATTTAGTAATCTTTGTCTTGATTATGCCCAGAACTCAAGTCATTCTTCCAACTAAGATATCTGTAGTCAACATAGTAACTATACACTAGCTTGAAGTATACTTCAACTGCACAGATCCAGAGAACTTCAATATCATATGTGTATTTGAAACAAGTTATGTGCCTAGCTTCATTTTAAACAAGACCAACAGATACTCAGTGAGGCCTTATTAATCCATTTTATAGCTGGTAAAATGGAACACTAATTAAGGTAACTAACATGGCCAAAAACACCAAAAAAAAAAAAAGTGAAGGCAAAGAGAAAAATATTCCTGTGACCCTGTGGCTACTTAGGCATCTCTATCTGGCAGAAATTCCTAAACCTCAGAAGGAAAAAAATAATAATGGGAAGGATAGAAGAGGACACTGTGCTTCCACATTACACAGCACAAGTACACTCAGAAAATACTGGTTGAGGAGGAGCAAGAGACACTCTAGCTTGAACTAATTAAGTACCTGGAAAAGATTCCCATTTTCAGATTTGGCACTCCACATAAGACTGTGGTCCCTCACTTCCCTGGAAAGAGTGGTATTAGTGAGCAGAGCAGGGACACAAGTCCAAGGTATTGTTGTCTGAAATCCCATAGCATTCTGACAACACTTCTCTTATTTCATTAAGCCTACCTGTGATACAAAAGAATGCATTTGTAGTGTGTTTCTGTGTTTCTTCTGATAAACCAATGATAGGAAATGTCTCTGACTACTTTGATTCACTCTTAGCATCTAGCACAGTGTCTTGCATGTGGCAAACACTAAATAAGAATTAAATGCATTCTTAATTTTGAAATCTTTGGTCTGTTTGGCAAATTCCACCCCATTCATTCCTTTTTAATAAATTCAACTAAGAAAAATAGGTTGCTCACATATTCTCAATGAAAAGCAAACACTGAGATGTGCACAGCAAGTATGCCAAGGCTTTAGCCATTTCAGTGTTTTCCCACAAAAGTTTGTACTGATTGGTTCTACTTGGTGAACATGCATTTAAGATTTTCCTAGGGCTGTTTTTGTTCTCCTCAAACTAAAAAAAAAAAAAAAAAATGCATTTTTCTCTTCTCTTTTCCTCCTACACATTTAGCTGTCATGCCAACTAAAAAGAGTTGGTTCAGAAAAAAATCTCCTGTAGGATTTAACCAAGTTTACACTGATTTATCAAAGTACACAGAACACAGAATTTCAACCAAAATGATTACTGTCCAGAGAGGAAGCACACAGTGTCCTTCTGTGGTCCTAGCTCCACGCTGGCTATCTGTTATAATCTCCTGATGCTACATCAACTCATGGCAATTTACCTTTCAAATAACCTCCAGCTCCCATGACTGTTTAATATCCCTCTCTTTCCTTTTGACTTCTTTCTCTTTATATAGTAATAATAATAATGACGATAATGTCATTTATTAAGTACCTACCAAATGCTAGGTAAATATATGAGTTAATCTATGTTCGAAGCAAGTATGAAAAGTAGGTATCATCACAAGGTCTCAATTTATGCACAAAGAAACAGAAATTCACTGAGGCAACTCTCCAAAAGGTCCCAGCTAGTGAATGACAAAGTCAGGATTCCAGCCAGGATTTGTCTCTTATTCAAGACTATGGTGTTTCCAGCATGTTAAACAGTATCACTTTTTTTTTTTTTTTTTTTTTGGATAAAGTAGTCTGTTCTACTATCAGCTCAGGCTCAACTTAGGAAATATAAGGATATCTCTAAGTCCTACTATCATCTAAACCGGTCCAATATAATGGTTTATATAGCTCCATAATTATATTTGCAAATCACATCACCCGCTTCTGAACAGAGTTTCACAAGCTGCCACATTTCACAACCCCTCCTACATTCTGCCCTTCGGCATGTTAAATACTTAAAGCAATTTGAACTTATCAGGTTTCTTCAAATCAAACATGTTGTCTCAGAATGTTCTTTGTGTTTGGCAGGAAAAAGTATATGTATTCCTCTATTCGTCCTTCAAGCTTTGCTCCACCACCCCACTGCTCAGCAGTTCTCAAACATCTCTAAAGTCATCACATACAATTATGACTGTGTATTTACCTGCCCCTTTCTCTTAACTATAAACTACGTAAAGGTAAAGTTTTCTTTATTATTTTCTCCCTAATTTCTGGAAAAGTCTGATGAAGAGTAATTCTGCAGTATCATTTATTCAATTCATTAAAAAATTAATCAAGTTAGTTATGCAATAATCTGTCCCTTCCTTTTCGTTATGACTGTAAAACACCAAATTTATCTTTAAGATAAGTGTTGTTATAGGTTTCCATATTTTAGAACTTAGAAAACTCCAAACCGTAGTTCCAACTAAGCCATGAAGTCACAGAGCCAGAAAGCCAGCTTGATTTAGTCCTCTAATCAATAAATAAAAGCAGCTCAATTCAGTATTTTTTGGTTTTGTCTTTTATTTTACAAGGGAAAAAGCCAAAAAATTAATACTAAAAATGACTGCTACAGATATTCAGTGTGGAATAATATACCTGTGTAAGGCACGGACACAGTTCAATGTGTGAGTTTCAATTAACACAGTATCATACGAAATGAGGACCGTCTTACACACTATTCAAAATCCATGCACTTGGAAGGCATCCATGTAAGTGAGGGGCCTGAAGCTTAAACTTCATTAACTTCATGGTTAGCCCACGTCTGGGAACAACAGAAACAAGGATTAATCCCTAGGAAATTGGGCTGACAGGAACAAGCTGAAAGTAAACCTCTCTGCCATCTGGTTGGATGCGGGGCTACGCCTTTGTGATCCACTATACAAGTGAAGATAAGAGAAATCAGGTGAAGTCAAGAGATTGAAAGAAGGTAGCCAAAATATTTTAGAAAAAAGGATAAATCCACAAAATGCTTACAAAACTGACTGGCGCAGTGTTTCAAAAAGACAGTCAATTTTTTGTCTCTAACCATGGACATTGGATTATAGATTGAGGATCTCTTCATTAATTTTAGGACAGCGTCAGGACAAGCAACCCATAGATGGCTGCACATTCTTCATATATAAAACTGAGCCTAAGGCAGAGGCTCGGAATACCATTATATGGCCTTTAAAATAACACCTGCACAGGTGTATTATCACATACTGTGAATAACTGGTCTTGCTATCCAGAGTGAGGTCCATGAACATGGGCCTGAGATTGAAAATCTTGACAAAATCTTTTAACAATTTCTAAACTGCAATCTGTCTCTCCTATTTAATGTTCACATAGTAAAAATATAAGAGGTTAATGCTATGTACATAGCAGTCTGTTTTACTATTATTCCTCGGCTCTAAAACAAATCTTTTTTCAAAGCAAAGCAACAATTTTACAAAAGCTACAATGTTCCTATGAAAGCTTAAAGTTTAGAAGTCATACAGAGAATAATTCTCAGTGCTTTTGCTAAAAATTTTATGATTCTGGGAAGATGAAAAACTATAGAATTTTTGTACTATAGGTACAGAAAGTGTCTGCTGGAGCTTTCAAGAAAGATGTCACAACATGTTCAAGCCATAGACCCCTTAATTTCCTCATATATTTACCCTTTAAATTGTTTACAATAAAATGTATTTATTAAGAAATATTTCCTAGATGCACACATACATATATCAAACAAGAGAAAAAAAACTACTACTTAATAGCTTGCAATCACAATAATAACTAGTCTTAGCATACTAAGTCAATAATATATTGTCAGCTAAACTCAAAGAAACTTGGCATTTAAGTTTGTTGTGACATGATAATAATAATAATGGTAGCTAACTATCATGTAGCTCTTACTATGTGCAGGGCATAGTGCACACATTAATTCATTTAACTCTATGACATGGCGCAGTCATATGATAGGCATGATTCTAAACACTAGGAATACAGAGGGTGGAACCAAGGAGAACAATGATAGGAGACTTCTCTTCCTACAGCAGGACATAATTCTTGCCATGTACTAGTGAATGCCATCTGTCTTAACTTTTACAAATAGGCATTTTTGGGTGGTGATCACGCAATGTAATATATAGATGATGTATTATCGAATTGTACACTTGAAACTTACATAATTTTATTAACCAATGTCGCCCCAATAAATTTAATTTATAAAGTAGGTATTTTTACTATGGTCACCCTATCTTTCTTTCTCCAATGTGTATTTGGGTAGGAAAAGATGTGGAAGACAACTTGTCTTTTTAATGTGGAAGGTGAAAGACTATAAGTCACATCCAGTACTGATGAGAAAGACTGCATATACTGTTCATTGAGCTCAGTCAGTGATAGGACTTTGGATTGTCTCCCTTGGTGAGTAGGTTCTATGTATAGGAGAAACAAGTAAATTGATATTTAAATAAATGATTCCACTAGATTTAACTAGATGAATAAAATACAGCAGAGACTCACTGGCTGGCTAAACAAAATATACCTCTTTTTCTTTCATACATACAGCTAAGTAACACTTGCCAGGCTCATTACCAGTTGGGAGGGTTACTGAGTTCTCACCAACAGAACGTAGGTGGAAGTGTAGGCCTTGCCCATGAAAATCTCCCATGTGGGCAATGTCCCACGTTCCTTCTCCTCTCACAAAGACCTTAAGTCATTTGTTTAGTGTAATAGAACCACCAGATGCAAGGATCCAAGACACCTGAGTTACCACTTGAAAATGAGCTGCTGCCTATCGGTAATCTCATCTTTCCCCTTACTTGAGCATCTTACATCTACTGTGTTAATCTACTACTGGAAGAAGGGGTGGTACTTATTACTGTAGCTAACATTAACTTAACTCATATGAGGTGTGAGAGGGAAAGTTCCACAATGTTGTAGGAAGAGGAGGGAAACCCAAGCCAACATCGATAAGTCAGACATTTTCCATAGAAGGCAGTATATTTTACAGTGAATTCCTCAAAAGAGTTGTCTCTTCTTGCTGGCTCCACATCACTCCCACTCTTCTTCTTTTATTTATTTTTTAAAAATTTCAATAAAAACCATGCTTACAAAATAATATATTAAATATATACATAATAAAGAACAATCATGTTTGTATTATCATCAAATATATTTTTACCATCTCTCAGACTAAAACATGGAACAATATAAGTATATTTGAAGATCTCTAACATGACCTACTCCATTCATACTCTCTCTCCCGCCATCAGTGACCATTATCCTGAATCTGTTTTAATTATGCTAATATTCTCTAAAGTTTTACCATATGTGAATGTACTCCAACACATTAATGAATTTTGACCTGACATAAATGGAATAATTTGTATAAATTTTTCTGCCACCTGCTGTTTTCCCCTGAGCATTTTGGTTTTGAAATCTATCCATGCTGGTGAGCATTAATGCACTTAATATATTTTAACAGCTGTATAGCATTCCTATCTGTCCACCTCTATTTTTCTATCTATCTTTTCTGCTGTTGGTGAACATTTAGGGTTTTTTCCCCAGTTTTTTGTCATTACAGTCATTCTAGGAACATTCTTGTTCATGTTTCTTGCTGTGCATGTGCAGGAATTTCTCTACAGAATATATATAGGACTCGTATTGCTAATCTATAAACATGTATATCTTCAAATTTTATAGCCAATGCCAAATTATTTCCAAAGTGATTGTATGCTCCCAAAGCAGTGTTGCTTCTCATCCTGTGACAAATTTATTATTGTCATAATTTTTAGATTTTGGCTAATATTGAGAAATAATAACTTGGTATTTATTAAGGTTTTATCTTTCATTTCTCTGATTACTAATGTTGAACATCTGTTCATGTTTATTGGCCTTTAGGACACAATTTCTGAATAATGTCTGTTGTAATAATTTTTGTATCCTGTTATTGGACTATTTATTATTTTATTATTGATATCCTGGAGTTCCTCATGTATTCTGGATAGTAATCCTTGTAGGTCAAATATACTCCATGTTTCTCCTCCTTTTTCTGTGGCCTATCTTCTCAGTTGTTTTATTGTTTTTTTTTTCCCATGGAAAAAAAAGTTAATAAATTTTATTCATTCAAATGAATCTCTTTTTATTTACAGTTTACATTTTTATGCATTGTTTATGAACTCACTCCTGACATCACAAAAAATATTTTTATTTAGTGCTAAGCAGTATTTCAGGTGTTGAAGATATAGCAACAAATAAAACAGACAAAAAATTCTGAGTCTAGTAGGGAAATCTAGATAATACTAAGTAGAATGTATGAATTGTATATAGAAACATTCTGCAGATATTTTTTAAAGGCAAGAGGAAAAAATGACGTGAGTGCAAGTAAAAGGTAGTAGTAAAAGTGGGGGTATGTGATTTCGAACATGGTCACAATGGTCTCTCTGAGACAATGACATCTGAACAGAGCTCTGATTGAACTGAGAAAAGGACCCAAGTGGATATCTGAGACAAGAACCTTCTAGCCAAAGTGAGAGCATGCCTAGTGTATTTTACAAAGACTAGAAAAAAACATGGTTGGAGAAAAATAGACAAGGGAAAGAGTTATAGGAAATTGTCCCAAACCCAATCCTCCTCCAAGATTCTCATTTCCGTAGAAGAAAAGTCTATTCTTCCAGTTGCTCAAACCAAAGTTCTCAAAGTCATCCATGTCACCTCTCTTTTTCTCACATTCTTTAACCAATTGGAACTTGACCATTTCTCATCCCCTCCATTCCCAGCAGTGTAGTCCAAGTCAATATCAGGCAACTAAACTTCTGCAGTAGCTTACTAACTCATTTCTCTGTTTCCATTGTCCCCCTATTGTATATTTCTCCCACAGCAGCCTAAGGTTCAGTATTAGTTGTATTAATATATATTAATAATGTATATAGTATACATATTAGTATATATTAATATATACCAAAACATACATATTTGTATTAGTTAACATTGACTGCAGTTCTTTAATTATTAGTTATTTCTCAAAATATTTCCCATCTCACTCAGTTAACATCCAGAGTTCAGAGTTCTTAGTTCTTATCTTGACCATTAAAACCTTACCAGACCTGTCCTCTGAGCTCATCTAATATTCTCCCTCTTGTACTCACTAACCTCAGGGCTGTTGCTCTGTGTCTGTCTGTCTGTCTCCCTCACTCTCTCTACCCTCTGACACACATACATATACTCAAATACACGTATACATGATACTCTCATGGAGAAGGAAGACCTAAGAAGTTTTGGGTTAGTAATGAAAGAAATCCCTAGCAGTCTAAGTATGGTCTTTTCTTTGTTGCCTAACATTTTTTTTTTTCTATTTTAAAACAGTAAGAATTATAGAAAACAAAACATCACTGAACCTCATTTTTAGCTCTGGCCTGAGTATCAACCAAGATATTTCTCTAATTACTTGATGAATTCCTTTAGAAAGTAAAGGCAGGATACTGTCTGCTACATATGAAATTAAAATCAGCATTCCAAAGTAAAGTAAAATATACAAAATCAAAAGTAACAAGAAGGCATACACTTTTCATAAAAATAAGACATCTGAAACATTGCATCACTCTCTCCTCAGTCCTGTGTGCAGGTTTGGTCTGTTCATCTAAACGTCTTGGTGGCACAGTTAGGGAAGGTTTGCATTGCCTAATATATAAAATAATAGAAAGAAGAGAAAACAAAATGCTTAACAGGAAACAGCCTCATTTTTTTTTCCACAAGGCAAATGATTTCAGCTTCAATAGCCTTAAACATTTATAGCTAACTAAATTTTTTATGAGATGCTACTAAGGTTCAATCTATTTCTTAAGAATGATAGCCTGGTCACATGGAGTCTCTTCGAAAGCAAGTACCTAGATCTTTTTAGTCTGAATTGAAATTTTCATCAAACGGTTAAGGTAAGCGGAGTAACAACTCTGCCCTACACAATCCCAACTCTTTTATTTAAAATGCTAGCTTGCTTTTCCTTCTTTTATAACTGTTTTATAAAGAACAAAATAGCTATGAGGGATAAGTTGCAAATTAAAAAAGAAAATACTCTCCTGCAACTAGCAATATTAGCATCAGAAGAAGAGAAATCCTTATTCATAGTAAGCAGTGTACAATATTAACATTTAGATATTATGCTCCCCCAAATGTCATTGTCCCATTTTCTTGCTATTTCAGGACAGCATGAAATAATAAAATGTCTTTCTTGTGCAATCTCCACAACAATGTTTTAGCACACAGAGACATAGAACACATTATTAATATTTGTGAACCTAGAGAAGTCAGTACAGCTTGGCTTTCAGAAAGGCCACTCTGCCTAGAACCCAACCACAAAAAAAGTAATAAAATTAGTTTAGAATAGTTTAGTGAAATAACGTGAAAGTACATTTAGATCGGGAAAAGGGGAGGGGAGCTAACATATAAAAGATAAAGAAATGCTAGACCAAGAATACATTAATCAGATTCACCTTTTAAAATTAGCTTTGCATTACAAACTCCAACGTGAGACAATGTGCTATGATTGAAAAGACTTGGGTAGCCAAGCAATGGGATTGCAGCATGAAGAGCAGCCATGATAAACTCTGATGTCTTATCTCAGATCTGGTTTTGTCCATCTTTTTGTAAAGAAAGGGTAAAGGTAATTTCATGGAAGCAGGTATCAGAAAAAAACACTAGTAAAATTGGGAAGACAAACTTCTTTGTATATATGTTGTCATCTCTTACACACACACAGCCTCCATCCCTTCTTATCTCCCTCCCTCCTTCTCCTTCTCTCTCTCTCTCTCTCTCCCTCTCTCACTTTCTCTCTCATTGAATTCAGTCCCCAAAAACAATATGTTGAAGTCCTAATCCCTAGAACCTCAGAATGTAACCTGACCTAATTGGGAAATAGAGTCCTTGCAGACATAATTAGTTAAGGTGAGGTCAAACTGTAGTGTCTTATTAAAAGAGCAAAATTTAGACACAGAGAAAATGATACACAAGGATAACAGCATCTGATGATAGAGACAAAGATTGGAGTGATGCAGCTGCAAACCGAGAAACACCCAGGACTGATGGCCCTGGCCAGAAGCCAGGGGGAGGCAAGGAAGGACTCTTTTCAGAGTCTCAGAGGGAGCATGGCCCTGCTGAAACTTTAACTTCAGACTTCTAGCCTTCTGAACTATGAGAAAATTATTGTTTCAAGTCACATTTGTAGTACTTTGTTATAGTATCCTAAGAAAATGAATAAACATATATGCCTACATGCATACATATACATCAGAGAAAGATCTGGAAAAAAGAAGCCTGGTGATAGGCAGTTATATATTATCATAAACAGCTCAAAAAAAACCTAGTAAAAGAAATCGATACATGCTTTGAGAATAATAAATTATAATTGGCTGTAAATACATTGATTTTTAACATGAATATAAATACAGCAGGGCATTACACATGCATTAAGCAGTGATGGATACTTGGCTACTTAAGGAACCATGCTGGCTTGAAAGTGAAGTCAAGCTCTTCCCTCTGAACTGTGAAAGAAATGAAGCACTGCAGAGCCCTGATTCCCAATCCATCTTAGTTACTTTCAGGCTATTTAGTAATAAGAACAATTTTGTATACAAATATTTTCATTCCTCATAGCCACTATGAGATTTTTGGTTACAGACCTCATCTCCTTCCATCCAGATTTGTGCACCAGACTCTCTGCTGGTTTTACCCCTTTCAAATCTATCCTGCTCACTGCCACATTACTCTTAATCTCTAATTTAAAGCTATTCAATGGCCCCTACTGGCATACAGCTATATTTCCTAAACCGT
>JAQQSQ010000976.1:0-13369 GCA_028627145.1 Eidolon dupreanum | reverse complement strand
GGGGTGGTGTTTGCAGGAGACCAGCCATCTGGGCCACGGGAGAACTGCCCCCTAAGCCTTTTCAGCTTCCAGCCAGCTGTTTGGCACGGGGGACGAGGCGTGATTTGAGAGTGTGTGGGGAGAAGCTGTGTTTATGTAACTGTAGCCCCCGAGATGGAAAGGCGTCAGGGCACGTTCTGGGAGATTCCATCGGCTCAGCAGCTCGGACAAACGGCTGGAGTCAGATGACCGGGCAGAATGTCATCGCTGGAGAGAACGCAGCAGAACCACTCCAGCCAAAGCGAGCCTCCGAACGTCTGCGGTGCAACTTTAAGACTCGCCTTGCTTTTCAGACTATTTGCAGACTGCAGCTTTATCTGTGACTTTGCTGGGAGCCGGGTTCACAGGCCGGCAGACCTGGCATCTTCTGAGAGCTGTAGGAAGCGTAGGATCTGCCATCCTGCGTGTTAGTCAGGGCTCTCCAGAGAAACAGAACCAGTATATACACATACAAGACATCTATCTATGTATACGTCTGTATCTATTTCCATAGCTCATTCATTGGTGTTTATATCGACGACATGTTGAAATAATAATAGGATATTTTCTGTTAAATAAAATATATTATTAAAATTAATTTTCCGGTGACGTATATTCTTAAAATTATAAATAAACGAAATTAAAATATATTATTGGAATGATTATATATGTTATCTATATTATCTATATCAACAGATTTTAAGGAATTGGCTCATGAGGGCTGGCAAGTCCGAAGTTTGCGGGGTGGGTTGACAGGCTAGTAACCCAGGGAACGGTCGACGTTGCAGGAGTCAGAACCTCTTCTTCCCCAGGGGACCTCAGTCTGTTCTCTTAAAGCCTTCAACTGATTGGATGTGGCCCACCCACATTATGTGGGATACTCTGCTTTACTCCAAGTCCATTGATTGCAATGTTAAACCATGCTAATGGATACCTCTACAGTGACATCTAGAAGGTATTTCAGTGGGTGCCATGGCCTAGCCAAGCCGACACGTAAAACTGGCCATCACACCCTTGAACCCCCAACCCGACAGAATCAGCATCTGCATTTTAACGAGGTTGCCGGGGGACTCGTAGGCACATGGAGGACTGCAAGGTGCCGCCTGTGAGGTTTATCCTGCATGTCCCTAGAGAGCTTCCTCTAGGTGTGTCGCATGCCCTTCTTAGGCCCCCCAGCCACCTCTACCATGCCCCACACATGGAGCCAACACCGTGTGGAAGGAGGCAGTGAGATGCTCAATCCACTCCACTGTGAGCTACGGTCTACCACAGCGCGATCGGAACCAAGAGAAAACCTCAGGACCTCAGGACACAAGAACTTCCTGTGAGCCCTCGACAGCTTCCTGGGAGAAGATGAAGGCCCCGAAAGGCAAGGGCCACGTCCGTGTCATTTTCCTCTTTATCCCCAACCCCTGGGGCATATGCCCGGCACATGATAAGGACCTGATAGACAGTTTTAAATAAATCCATCCTCTACGCTTTGGCTTCCCATCTACACGTTGTAGATACTCACCTGGTTGTTGGTGGAGAAGCAAGCACGGGTGACAAACACGTGGGAGCCTGGGACCCTGAGCCAGGCACACAGTAGGTACTCAGGAAGTCCTAGCTGAGGGTGTTCAGGGCACATCTGCTGAGCGAGTGCAAACACTTGGTGGGAAGCAGGATCCCTTGTCCTCAGCCTAACTGGGTGCCTTCTTGTAGAACTGGTCACCATCCCCCACCCCCAAGCCACATATGCAGAGCACCTGGCATTTCACAAAGTGCCCTACAGGTGTTATCTCCTGGGAGCCCAGAGCCATGCTGTGTGCCACTGCTTGCCACTGTCACTTTACAGAGGAGAATCACTGAGACTCAGAAATATTTTGTGCCTCATGTGAAGACGTGCAGCTGATAACAGGATGAAGCTCAATCTGGAAACACTTGTTTCTAACTTTAATATCTCCTATCATCCCTTCCTCTTTGAAAGGGGAGAGAGAGAGAGAGAGAGAGAGAGAGAGAGAGGAGGGGAGGGAGGGAGGGAGGGAGAGAGAGGGAGAGAGAGAGAGAGAGGGACTGCACGCACGTGTCTAAGCGTCTTCAGAGTGTATGCACGTGTGCCCACATGTGTGGGTGTGGGTGTGGGTGCACAAGGGTAAATATAACGACTGGAGGGTGGGGATCAGGTTAATCTCCTCCTGGAAAAGCCAGCAGAACTCTCTGGTGTCCCTCGAAGTCAAGCTTCTTTCCAGGTCATCAACGTTTACACTTGGGTAATAACTCACGCGTAATTAACTCAACAAATATAATGAATCTATCTGCAGTGACATGATAGTGGGAGCTGAATCCTATTAAAGCACATTTAATTAAAAATGCATTAAACCTTCAAGCTTCGGAACACACCCTGCCTGTCTTCAAAGCCTCCCCTCCATGAAAGTCTTCCCCGCTATTAAACTATGAGTCAGCCCGTGACCCCTTGGGCAAGGCCGGGTGAGGTGAAGTGGCTCTTAAGTGCCTGAACCAGTAGATCGCAGGCATTAATGGATTTCAATCAGGGAGATTAATTCTATTCATTTGACGACTTGACTGTCACACCAAGACGAATTGCTGGAGATCGTTGGTGGCACCAGGAGGCTGGAGCCTCCTGAGTCTGGTTGGTGGCCAACTGTCAATTACTGGGGCTACTGTGCAGTGGAAACACAAGGGTGATTAAAACCCCACAGACGACCCAATGGCCCTTGTCTGTAGAAGCTTCTACCTTCTCTGCAGGCAACTTTCTCCGGACCCGGGCTGCGGCGGGGTGCGGGGAAGCTGTGTGGGTGTTTGGATTCCAACTCCTCCCATGTGTGCACCCCACCAGTCACGGGGTCCTACACGTACCCTTCCCCTCCTGGACCGTTGTCCCCCTTCCTCTTTGCCTAGTTCATTGCTACCGACCCTCCAAATACTACCTGGATAAATGGATATATAAGTCAGTGGAGGGGTGACCGAGGGTTCCCAAGAAGGGAAATGCAAAAACTTACACTGGGGAAGCACGGCCCCTTCGCAAAGGGTGACACATGTGTAATTACCCTCCTCGGCTCTTCACATCATCCCTTCTCCAGGGCAGGCATTATTTTCAACTCCTTTTACCAAAGGGGGCGGGGTCTCGGGTACAGAATGGGACCTGACATTGCCCAACGTCACTGAGTGGTAAGGGGCAAAAAGCTGGGATTCCAACCCCCGGTTCTAGCCACCATTTCATGCTGTCTCTGAGTAATCTCCTTACATATTGCTTCATCAGCTGCTGACTCATTAGGAGCTGGCAGAACCAGCTTCCTGCTGAGGCAGAGTGGGAGCCAGCCAGCCTCTGAGCAGCCCCCTGGGGGCAAGGTGGGGGAGGTGGCAGTGGGCGGGACGGGATTGGTTCCACGGGGGGCCCGCGCTGCTGCACGGGCCCCACGTACAAGCTGCGCCCCATCATCGTCGTGGGCCGTGAGCTGTGTTAGAAAGTCCCCGTGCTTGGCTCCATGAGCTGCTGTCACCTGGGAATGCTCAGTCAGTTTTGAATGAGGAGCACCGTGTTTTCATTTTGCACCGAGTTCTCCAGTGATGTAGCCAGTCCTGGCGCTGAGGGCAGGTTTGGGGTGTGAGTCCTGCCCAGCCCCCAGGGAGACGCCTCCACGGCGATGCTGGTTCTCCTGCTGCCTGAGCAGGAAGCCTTCTCCCTGGAGGTGTCTTCACTTCTGTCTTCCCTGGCAGGGCTGCTTCCTGTGGAAAAGCACCCGGCACATAGCAGGCGCTCAGTAAGGGGGAGAGGCAGGGTTTACGGTAGCTGAGCCGACAGCCTGGTGCAGCCACGGAACCCTTGCCAACTGCCAGCTTCTCAAGAATCTGCCTCTTGTAGCTCCAATGTGTGACCCTGAAACGCATTTCCAGGCCGACAGGACGTGTCCTGCGGTCGCACGGGTTTGGGAAAGGCTGCCGTTTCGTCGTCCCTCAGAGTCACAGCACACATCGCCACCTTCGAGGCCCTGGGAAATCCAGCAGCAAAGACGTCCGTTGGCTTTGCTGATTCCAGCCCGCCACAAGCGTGTGTGTCTTCGGGGAACTTTTTTTTTCTTCTCCTGATACACGTATTCGCCTCCCGTGGAACATCGGAGAGGCAGTTACTTGGTCTGAAAAATAGTGAGATGAAGATGTGGGTGGAGGGACAAGAGGTGACAGCAAGCGGGGGACGATGCGGGGGCCCATGGGAGATCTCACACACCCAAACCTGTGCCAACAACTACTAGCAAAACTGGCCAAAACGTCGTTGCTTTCTGCTTCTTCCTTTTTATGCTGGTTACGTTAAGAACTAAAGCCAGTGACTCACTGATGAGGATGCTTTAGCCCCCTGGGTTACCCCAGCCACACAGGACTCCACTCTGTCTGCAGAGTGAGTTGCTCAGAGGACAGGAGAGGGGAGGGACTTCAAGGGGGGCTGGGGACTTAACAAATGCTCGTAAATGAATGAGATCACTTTGAACAAAGTAATCAAAGTATCAAATGATATAAACACCACGTTAGGGCGAAGTGTGAATCATACTTGCGTTGAGACACGCACATTTCAGCTGCAGAGAGCGATGGGATTTTGCAGAACCTCAGCTCCGATGACGGGTGTGAAACACAGACAGAGAACTGACAGGAAGCCATCTCCACGGAACGTCTGGAAACTGAGTTCTGACCCCAAAAAAAAAAAAATGCCCTCGGCGATCCCGAGTCAAAGGTCCTCACGGAGGATGAAATCCCAGCGCTTTGGGAGCAGAAAAGACCTTTACAAACGGGCACACTGAGATCTGGGAGGTGGAGGGACTTGCCTTGCCAGTAAGGGACAAAACCGGGTCACGGGTCCAAGCGTGTCACTCTAATTTCAAGTCAGCGCCCCTCCCCGTCCCCTCAGCAGCCAGCGGCCAGGCAAATCCTCCCCTTGAGCACTGGGGGTCTTTTTCTCGAGGGCTCTTCCTGGCTGCAGAAGCTGCTGCTCTGAGCACAGGACACACCAGAAGCTCTGGGGAATGCCACCACCAAATAATGAGGACGGACGTTGTTGTAAATATCACAGCTCCATGCCACTTGGGTGGGTGGGGCTCCGAGTCATGCTCTGCACAGTGTCCCAGAGGTCTGCTGTGACACTGTATTTCAGGTGTCCAAATGTGCTTCTTGGGGTCCCCTTCCAAATAAGCTACTTGCACTCAGATCCCTGTCTCGGGGGGGGGGGGTTCTGGGGAAACGCAGCTGCAAGTGACTTTCTCTTTGTGATATTAAAGCGACTTAAGGACTCTCTCGCCTTGAGACTGTCACTCCTACAATAAGGGATGACGTCTCAAATATCTGGCTCCTTCGAACAGATGAAAAACGATCTTTCCGTTTTGGTCCAGTGGCTACAACCGCTCCCATTTGGCGCGGGCGTGCGACGGGTTCTGGCCACTAAGCTGTGTTCAAAAGTGTCACTTCTAAGTGCAAAGCGGTCGCTGCTGGCCTCGGGACTCCACTCCGCCACCATGCCGGGCCCAGGTGCTCACCCACGCCGCTTCTCCTCTGCCTCTGTTGGTCACTTGCCTTTGCCCTCGGATCTCACGTGACTGGTGTCGACTCTGGAGGCCTGCCACCTGTGTGGCTGGAGGAGAAGTCAACGCTGGACCATGGAAAGAAGTAAGACTTTGAGAAGCTCGAGGGTTGGGGAGGGAGGATGATTCCTCCGTTTGGGAACATGTAACATAGGCACAGCTGGTTCGTGAGTGTGTCGCCTTTGAATGGAGTTGCCGTGTACGGATTTGTGTGATCTTTACAACATCCCAGTGACACGTAAATGATGGCACCTGTTTGTTAAGATCATTTTTTTAGCGTCCGAATGAACGAGTGTGCTGAAACTCAGAAAAATAAATCTATTTTTCTCATTTGGATAAATGAATAGACGAAGAAATTTTCTGAGGCTCGGATGAATCATTTGCCCGAAGTCTCAGTATTTCTATCTGGCGGAACTGAGGCTTGAACCCTGACCTTCTGACTCCCAGCAGTAGTTTGTGTCGTTATTCTCCCCATTTTAGAGATGGGAAAATGGAGGCCCCAAAGGTGCGTGACTGGCTCCAGGTCACGGAGCCGAAAGGCGACGGAGATAGGATTTAAACCCAGAGGTCACTCGCTCCGAAGGCCTTGCACTTCACACTACACCCAACAGAAGTTCCTCCCTCATGGTCTTGCCTTGCTGGTCTTCTGTCCTGCCGATCAGACCCCAGATCTCCAACTGTCTCTACTTTGGAACTTTCCAGAAGCCAGCAAAGCTATTCACAGAGCAAAACCCCTTCAGCTCTGCCCACCACGGGTGGATGACAGCCAGTACATGCGCCTTCTGTCTTTGGACTGTTTTTCCTTCCTCTTTGCATTTGATCATCACTATCTGGAATTATTTACTCTTTTTCCTGTGGTAACTGCACCCCGTCCTCAAACAGAAGTCCTATGGAAGAGGAACTTCGTTTTGTTCCCAATACCCGCGTCTCTGACACATAGGTGTTCAGTAAATCCTCTTGAATGAATGAAGGAATGAGTGAATGATGAACCTGCATGAAATTTCATGCACGACCGAAAAGTTTCATTAGAGATGGACTGTCATTCTGCCTTCAGCTGTGGCACGGAGTACCTCAGCGTTGTCAGCTCCTCTGGCTGGCTGGGCGACCTCCACTCTGTCATCAGAAGTGCCACGTGAACCCAGACAAGCCACCCCACCTCCCAGGCCCCCCAGTTTGCTCGCCAGGACCATGAGGGAGAAAGACGGGGTCTGCTTCTATCTCTGATGACAGTGATCAGGGTCGGGGCATGGGGACTTGGTGGAATGGAAGGTCAGCCTTGGGGGCAGGGTGAGCCAACCTGTCAGACCAGCCAAACTGGAGGCCCCATCTCTGATTTATTCGGCAGCTTTTTTAAATTTCCTCTAATAGGACAGCCTAGGCAGCACCCCGGACTGATGCATAGGAGCTGTCACAGCTGGGTTATTAATATTTTCATTCAACAAATATTTATTGGCTGCTGTTTATCCTGTGCCAGGCACTAGGGATAGTTTAGCAGATAAAACATCCTCATCGCTCTCCTTCTGGAGCAGTCTGGTGCCATGGTTCTCGCAGTGAGAGCCCTGGACCAGCAGCAGCTCACCTGGGAACTTGTTAGAAATAGAAGTTCACGAGCCCCAGCTCAGCTCTGCCGAATCGGGAACTCTGAGCTCCTGATTTTAGCAAGCCTTCCGGATGATTCTGATATATACTCCACTGATCTGGTGCAAGATTCAGGCTTTAGGTATTGAATGACACAGCACAACCCATGATTTCATTCATTCAAGCAATGATCAGGACAAGAGGCACGGGGCGCTGAGAAAATGCCCGTACCAGGGAAGGTGACCGCGTCGGGAGTTTTGGACAGATGCCCCTTAGGAAATGAGAGTCATTACAAACTAAGATGCAGAGCCATATGCTCTGATACCAAATGACACCCAAGCTTTATGCTCATCAAAGAAAAACAAAGCAAGATGCAGAAGAATGTGTATGCTCCGTTCCTATTTGCATGCGTGTGTGTTTGCCTTTGTACCATATTCCCGTAAGAATACACGAGAAATTGGTGAATGTTAATCGTGTCTAAGAAGGAGGCAGGGGCGTAAGAACGGAGGGGAAGCCGACTTTTGCTTATGTATCATTTGATGCACACACTGTATTTCGGGATCAGACAACTCTGGTGTGAGCTTGGCCTGTCTAGGCATGTGGCAGTGTCACATGGAGACAGCTGCCGGGGGTGGGCGGCCGTCTTTTCAGTCTTGACAGCCAACCCATCTTTGGCATCCGGCCTTCTCCAGACCCCTGCCCTGGAGCCGCTTCCAATCTGGTGGGTGAGACTGATAGTTGCAGGGAGGAGGCTGAGCAGCTGACAGTGAGGGTGGTGAGTGAGGGGGGTGGAGCTCGGTGGGATCCCAGGCAAGGCCCTGGGAGCCTGGGGAGGAGAGGGGGTCAAATTACAACTTTGCAAAAAGGGCATGACATCATCTGAAAGGGAGTTCAGGTAGGGGATCCGGCTGTTTCAGAAACTGCAGGTGTTTTCCGGCGCGCCATGTGTGCACGTGTGTGGAGGGAGGCAGGAGCCAGCAGGATGAGGTGACGAGCTGTCCCCCTTTGCTTAGGACTAAGGGGCTTTCCAGGACAAAGGACTTTCAGTGCTGCAAACCGGGACACTTAGTCGCTGTAGGGTGACTTAGCCACAGGTGCAGCTGGTATGTGGCTAAGGATGAGGCAGGAAAAAGAGGCAGCACAGGTGGACTCGGGTGGAGATGGTCCTTGACCGAGGAGCTGGCTTGGCTAAGTTAGGTGGCCTCATGCAGTCCCAGCACTACTCCACATAGTGACAGCACACTGCCCATCTTTGAAAGGAAGCAACCAGACTTCCACGTGCATCCTCGGGTTACCGTCATAGCCTACCTGGAACGCCATCTCCCGTTGTTACGTCCGGTCTTCATTCAGAAGGGCTCCGGGATAAGATGGGGGCTGTTGCCAGGACGATGTGATGGGGATCAGCAGGGCAAAACAAGGCCTCGGAGGGTCGATGCTGGGGCCTCGGGCTTGAACCCGGTGCAGCTGAGCGCAGGCCGTTAAAGCTATTGCCTTTTGATGATCTCAGTGGGAGGGCGGGCGATCTAATCCCTCTTCCCAGAGGCTCTTGCCCCGATGGTGATTGGTCCCGGTGACCAGTCTGGGTCTGGGTCCTCTCTGTCCGACTCGGCAGAGTGCTTGGTCAGGCAAATTTGGAGGGGTTGTCAGGGCTCGGCTGGGGAAGTGTGCCTTGGACGTCATTCCTCCTGGAAGGCAGTCTCCAGCCCTATCGACCTGGCTGTAAATCGGCGTGTTTGCATCTGGGGCTGAGATTTGTTTGGCCCTCATAGGACCTTGGGGTTTTTGCAGATAGGTAAACTGAGCTCAGAGGCAGGAAGACGCTTTATAGGCTGACATGTGCCCTGACCCCCTCCCCACCACCGAACTCACCTGATTTGGAGATTGGGTGTTTGCAGAGGTCATCAAGGTAAGATGAGGGTATTAAACTGGGCTCTAAGCCAATAGGACTGATGTCTTTATTGAAGGGGAAAATCTGGATACAGACAAACGCTCGGGGGTGATGGAGGCGAAGATGGAGGGAAAGCCGAAGATTGCCATAAAAGCACCAGAAGCCAGGAGAAACGCTCAGAGAGCATCCTCCCGCCCAGCCCTCGGAAGGAACCAACCCCGCGACGCCTTGACCTTGGACTTCTGCCCTCCAGAACCGTGAGACGATACTTTTCTGTTGATGACGCCACCTGGTGTGTGCTACTTCTCATAAGGACCGTGGTCCTGTTGGATTAGCGTCTGCCCTGCTGTCCTCAATTTAAGCTGATCGTCTCTGCAAAGGTCACATCTCCCAATAAGGCCACATCCTGAGGTCAGGACTGCAACGTGAATTTGGCAGGGGGACACGATTCAACCCAGGACAGTCACCCAGCAAACGGTGGGCACGGAGGAGGCCAGAACCCACCCCTGTCGCATGAGGCGCCCTCCTGCCCCTCTGTGAGACAATGCCCTCCTGAGAGCCGGGCTCTGCAGGGCCTGTGTTCCATCTCTTTAGACCTGTTTAAAGCTGTGACATGGGGACTCTTTGGTCTTCTCTATAAACGGCATCTCATTTCCTCTCTATGTGGATAGAGAGGCCTGGCAGGCAGATCTTGGGGTGATCACCCCACACCCTGCCCCGCCCCCTGCCTTCTGGCATGACACAGGAAGTCCCAACTAGCCCCCAGCTCTCTTCAAAGCATTTTCCTCCTACCTTTGATTTTTATTGGTTTGTGTCTTAAATGCTTTGTCTGTAATTACACAGTTTGCTGCATGTCTTGTTCCATAATGACTAATATCAAGAGCATGTACCAGCAAAGGGAAGCATATAACTAAATGAACATTTAATAATTAGTATTCATTAAGACAATTATTTTAATAAATTAGACTCACTTAAACATAACCATTTTGCCCTGATTTCAAAACAAAACAAACAAAAAAAAAAACACCTGCCTGGTCTAACATTGCATCAAGAAGAAAAGAAAGTGGAAGGGAGGGCTCAGAGACCAGGGCAGAAGCTGGAAGGGCTTGAGGAGGGCAGAGAAGACACAGAGAAGATAAATCTTTGAAGGAGTTTGAAAGGTCTACTTTATCATGTGTTTTATGTCAGCAATGAGAGCCAGCATTTATAAAGGGCTCACTCAAGGTCAAGTCCTTTGCCTTCATTAGCTTACCAGATCAAGGAAGCGAAGTCTGCATTATTATTGCCATTTTCCAGACCAGGAAACTGAGGTTTCCTCAAGCTCACACAGCTGGTAAGTAAGTGATGGACCAGAACTTGAACCTGGGCAGCTTCCTCCACAACCTGCCTTCCTAACCTCTTGACTCCAAGGTCTTCACATTACAGATGGTGGAAATGGGAATAAGACACCTCCCCCAGGAGGGTGGAGGATGGGCGGTCGTGCGTGCAAAGTGCATGGCTTGTTCAAGGTCAAGCTTTGGGTGGTGATCAAAAGCCTTAACTCTTGAGGGAAGCTGCCTGGTCTTGAATCCAAAGCTGCTCCTAATTGGCAGGGCCTCAGGTTCCTAGTCTGCAAAATGCAATCGTAATAGTCCCTTCCTTGTGGCACTGAAGAAAGAGTAGCTGCAGGACCGTGGAGGAGGACCTCAGGGGGCCACCAAATCCATGCCCTTGTCCTGCCCTTGATGCAGCCCCATCTGAAGAAAGCCCCACTCCGAGGTCTGGCCTGAGGCAAACATGGAGACCTGTAGCATTTGTCACCTTTGATTTGCACCCCCAGAAATCTGCATTCTCTTACTGTGCCCCAGGAATAGAAAGGAGTGAACTCTGAAAATGTCCCAAAAGGCAGACGCCCCAGAGCCGTACAGTGAGAGGAGGATTCGGCCCCCAGTCTGGTCACAAATGATCAGACACGACTTCTTCCAACCACCAAAACTCACCCAGCCTCGATGACCCAACCCCCTAGACTTCAGCTGAGCTCCCCCCAACGTTTGCGACGGGCAGGCCCGGCTTTGTGGGCATGGCACCCATGCGGCCGCCCAGGTCCCCGGGCTCAGAAGGGCTCCGCACTTGATTTCATGCTCTCCTGTCACTGTCTTGAAATTCTTAATAATTTTTGAATGGGCATTCCTCCTTTGCATTATATACTGGGCCCCGCAATTATGTAACCAGTACTAGGTACATAGGTTTTGCTGTGGTAACAAAGAGATCTAGAAAAACAAGGACTTACGCGAGACCGAAGTTAATTTCTCTCTTCCATGACAGCCCAGATAGCGGGTGGCTTCTTCATCTTTGCCTCCAAAGCGATCGTCTCCTTCTAACCACCCTTTAGTCCATGGGAAGGAGAAAGAAACCAGAGCAGCACACGTGAAGGGCAGAAGGGCAGGGCCCGGATGTGGCTCGTATGGCTTCTGCTCTCATCCCAGTGGTGGGAACAAGGATGCGTGGCTAGTCTTAGCCACCAGGGGAGCTGGGACGTACACTCATTGGCTGGCGGTGGGGCGGGGGGTCGTGCTGAGATAATGTGCTACGAGACCCACACTTTGGCACCGAATCTTCCTCGAGCTCAGGACATTCTCAGCCTGATGTGCTTATGCCAACCATCTGTCCCCAGTTTTAGGAAGCCAAAAGGCATCCCTGGCGCTCCTAAGGACAGAGGAAGTGTGGCTACAGGCTCCTAGAAGTGTGTCCAAGACTATAAGCACATTTGCGTTTCCTTAGGTGAGGGGTTTTGGGGGTTCTCGGTGGGCTTCGTGACAGACTCCATCACCCCCACGAACCACCAAAGTGTAAGAACCGTTAGTATAAAGGCCTCAGCGTTGAGACGTGTTTCAGGCAAGTACAAAGACTATATTGAAGCTAAAACAGAAGAAAACGTTTTGCTAGATATAGGGCTACCTATAGCAGGGGACAGCAAACTCTGGCGTGTCACCTATTTTTGTAAATGGTATTGGAGCACAGCCACATCTATTTGTTTGCATGTCGTCTGTGGCTGCCCACGTGCTATGTGTGAAGCGTTGAGTAGTGGTGACAGCAGACGCCTACAAAGCCTAAAATATTTACCGCCGGGCCCTTTACAGAAAAAGTCTCCCAACCCCTGAGCTACAGGTAGCTAGATAGGTGAGGGCTGATTGCTCTTACCTGAACAGCCTCCCATCTGGAACCCGGCCGTGTGTGCAGAGTTGAAGTCCGGTGGCAACTAGGTGCCGTTGGTGACGACAGCTGATAGTTTTACATCGCACTCCCCCAGCTAGAGCGGGGAGAGCGTGTGTCGTGGGAAGTCAGTCTGACCTGGATCGGAGCCCCACCCCCATTATTCCCACCTCCATTATTCCCACCCCCGTCATTCCCTAGCTTGCAAACGTCCTCGTTTTTGAATCGCCGTTGCCTGGTCTTTTAAACGCGACCACTAAGTCAGGCCGTGCGGGGTAAGCGGTGCGAGGCGTAGCACAGAGAGTCTGGGGTCGCACGTCTCAGCTCCCGCGAGGGGGCGTTTGGGGGGCGTCCTGGAGGCTGGCGCAGGTGGACATAGTGTCAGGAGTCAACCGAGGCATCCGTAGTTTTCTTCTTGACCCTTATTCTTGCCCAACCGTTTATGTCAAGAGCACTGGATCTCACCCCAGCTCTGCCACCAACTCACCGGACGGCCTCAGACGGGGGCCCGGACTCTCCTGGGACTGTTTCCTCCTTGGGGTCCTGAAGGGTCGACTCACTGGTTCCTCACACTGAAATATTCCGTGATTCCCACGCTGTGATCACAGGGGCTACGTCCTTCTGAATTCTCTCCACGCTTCCTCAGGCTTCGGGAAGAATCTCTCCTCGGTGCCTGGAGAAGGACCTGGCCAGGACCATATCGGGGGCGCATGACTACACGGGTCCCTGGGCCCCGTCTCCTGTCCGTGATCACAGCAGAGAGGGCACTGACTCATGGGACTGCAAATCCCAGACACTAAGGAATTTCGCATCAGAGGATGAGACGCTGGAGTGCTTTTAATAGAATGAAAGAATAACGTGGCCTTCTTAGTAACACGGTGAAACCAAGCTTTCCTAACGCCCAGGACGCACTGGCTAATTGGACATCCTGAGCATCCGAGAGCGAAGCCTAGGACCCAAAACCACCAACATTCCGTCAGACGGATTCAAACCCACTTCCTCCTCTAGCCCCCGCTAGCTATGGGCGGCTGCTCTGTGTGAGCTCCCGTTCTCTCTACATTTAAAGGGAGCGAGTAACAATACCTAAGAGCATCCTTGCAAGAATGAAAGGGAACTAAATGTTGCAACC
>JAQQSQ010000975.1:0-13372 GCA_028627145.1 Eidolon dupreanum | reverse complement strand
GTACTAAATTAGAACGTCAGAGGCAGAGGAAGGACCAGGGCACCTGAATTGTGAAACGGAAAACCACGCATGGTGGTGACCGATCGCTGGCCCGTGGGCCTCTCTGCTTTACTTGAAGCCCGTGTATTAGATTTCCCACCTGCCTGCTGGATCACCCTCCCCCTTTCTCCACCCTTCTGGTCCGAGACTGCCCTGCGTTGGGTACTTCACTCTGCTCCTTGCCCTCTGGCCTCTTGCTGGGTTTGGCCGATGGGGCAGGGGTAGGAGACCAGAAGGCAGAAGGAGAGGGAGGGCAGTGTTTCCTGCTCATAATCCTCCCTGCTGGCAGCAGCTGGTCAAGACCATGGTTCCCGTGGGCTCCTCTCTTATAGCCACCCCCACTTGTCCCTTCAGACCAGGCAGTGGTAACAGCCCCCCTCCAATGCTAGCTCCAGGGTACCTCACCAACCCTTAGAGGTTCCCCCCACGCCTCTGTCCTCCATCCCTCCATTCTGCTGTCTTCAGTGAACTCCCCCGTGTATGCTACCCAGTCCACCTCCACCTCCAGCCTCGGGAGAAGATTCTGGAATCTGGCTGCGAAGGGAGTACAGAGAAGGATCACTCCACCTGGCCTGCAGGGTCAGGGGAGCTTCCTGGACGGGTGATTCTGAGCCGAGCATCACAGAGACAAGTGCTGGGTGGAGGGCAGGTGAGGGGCTGGCATCACGGCAGGTGAGGGGCTGGCATCATGGCAGGCAGAGGGCCTGACAAACGATGCAGACATCCAGGAGTCCAGGATCCAGGAGAGGCGATCAGGGCTGACCAAGAAGGGTGAGAGGCGGTGAGAAGGGGTCCCAAGTATGACTTTGTTAGACTTCTCGGATTAGTGGAGGGCAAATCATGACAAGCCCACCCCACTGGTAGAAAGGAGTTGCCTGTACATGGAAAATGACCAAAGATCGCCTTTCGAGGAAGCAGAAGATGAGTGACAGTTCATGACCAGCTGCCTTGCTTGACTCTCGGTTCCACTGGGGCCACAACACCGGGGTGACAATCCGTCTGACCCCCTCCAGACACCTAGAAAAAATCTGTGACTCCAAAAGCGCTTTGCATACTGTCACATGCTGGACCCAAGGGAACCGTGATGACCGATATTTAGGCCAAAGAAACAAAAAAGGTTGTCGGCTTTTTCAGAAATGAAGTCTTCCTTGGCACCCCAAGGCTCTCTATCGCTGTGGATGCCCCTGATTGAATAACCAAATCTCCAGCTGCTCCCCAGACAGACGGACGCCTGCTGATGTCTCCGACAGCCCCGGCCTCCCCAGGCAGCTGGGCCATGGCTCTGAGCAGAAGCGGAAGGTGCTGAAAATCTATTTTCAGGCTCTCTGATTAGGTGATGACAGCTCTGGTTTTAGCCAATTAAATACCATTTTCATTCACATATATCAGGCCCAGAAATGGGGCTATTTGCTTCAGGAGGCCTTCCTGCAGGGTTCTTACGTATGTTCCAGCCGCTGCTTTGAGGCCATGATCCCGCAGGCGTCCAGTCTCTACCAGCGTTAGATGCTGGGTTCCAGGGACCAAGCCTGACCTCGAAGAGTTCGGTCTCCCTGGGGAGGCACACTTGATGGTCCTCCAGTGGCACTGAACCCATCCTCAGCGACGGAGCCGAAATGCCCAACACCCTGGGCCTCAGAGAAGGGCCATTCTAGCGTGTGGAGTCGAGCAGGTGAAATGCGATCGCTCCTGCGTTGTGCTGAGAGCTAAGGACGATGACGTACGAAGAGCATCGGAGCTGGACAATCACACTCAAGCCTCCGGCCAATGGTCCGGCCCCCTCTCAGTGCTGTTTGCACCTGAGACCATGAACTCTGGCCAAATAGGCCTGCGTTGGAAGCCTCAGTTTTCCCGTTGGTAAAACAGGATAATAGTAATAGTCGTTGGACTGTGGACATGCTTTGCCTAGTGCCTGGCACAGAGTCGATGCTCAACAAACGTTCCTCACTAGCATTCTTAGTATTCCTCCGCTGGCCTGGCTGCCCCGGCTGGGCTGGGCGGGATCTCCTCAAGAAGCTGGCTTGATGAGAGAACCAGAGAAGGTGCTGAATGGCTCCCAGGGTTTGACAGCCCAGCACTGAGGTCAAGAGCACAGTCCGGGAGCAAATTTAGGTTCTCTCCCAGTTCCACATCCTCCTGAGCTCTCTGAGTGTCAGTTTTCTTACTGGCAAGACAGGATTATAAGGGTACCTGTCTCCTGTCTTTGCTTCCATCTTCACATGGCCTTCTCCTACCTCTCCTCTTCTGCCTCTTAGAAAAAGACACTGGCTTTAGTTCCCACCTAGATAATCCAGAATAATCTCATCTCGAGATTCTTAATGTCATTACACCTACAAAGAACCTTTCCCCAAAGATACATCCAAAGGACTTGGACATATCCCTTTGGGGGGTCATCGTTCGACCCACTGCAGTTGGTTGGCGGGGGGCCTGTCACGGAATCTGGCTGGTCCCTTACACAGGGTCTGGCTCTGTATGGGTCCCAAGCACTTAGTGAATGACCTTGGCAGCGAAGTGTAAGGAAAAGAGGAGTGAGCTGGCGCCTCTACTCTGACTTGTCGAGTGACCTTAGTGGAGCGAGTCATTGTCTTATCCAGGTGTCAGGAAGTTGGGTGCCCTCGCCTCTAGGTAACTTTCTAAACTCTGGGCCTGGATGTTCTTCCAGAAACAGACTTGGAGGCCTCCAGGTGCTGTGCTAAGTGTTTTTTTGTTTGTTTGTTTTGGGGGAGGTCACCTCACTCATCCCCACAAAACTCTGAGAGGTTCATACTACGATGACACCTCACATTTTCCAAGTGAAGGACAGTGGCTTGTGCAGCTTCCGGAACTTACAGGAGCCACAGGGTAGCTGCTAAACCGAGAAGCACCCTGAAGCCAGAGCCCAGAGCTTAGCTGTCTACTCATCACCCACTGGAATCTGGGGGCTTAAGGGGTGAGCAAGAAGAGCAGAAGGAGAAAGAAGATGCAGTGGCACCTCTCGGCACCCCCAGGTGGGTGCTCATTAAAGCCAGTGACTCCCAGGTCAGGCCAGTGACAGGGCAGGGATATGGTGGCGTCTCCTCTCTTCTCGTCCATTTCACTCCAGTAGGACCTCATCTTAGCTAATTACCTCTGCAATGACTTTATTTCCAAATAAAGTAGCATTCTGAGGGTCTAGGGAGGACATGCATGGTGGTGAGGGGACATTGTTTCACTCAGTTCAAGGCCTTGAAGAGATAACAGAGTCCACTCCCATGTCCGCAGTGGGGGGACTGAGGCCTGAGGAATGAGATTACTTTGTCCAGTTTCCAGCATCAGACAGAGGGCGGAACTAGGATTGGTGCCAGGATTCGACGCCATATATGGCTTCCAAGCGTATGCAGGACGGTTGGGACCAAAACCCTGTCCCTGGGGTCTGCAAGTAGCCCACGGCCCAGGTCCCTGGACCCCGCCTGCACACCTGCAATCTCATCCTAAGGAGCGTTCCTGGGATGGGCTCTCAACATCTTCTCTGGCTCTGCCTTCCAGGAAGCTTTCGCTTCTTCCTACTGCCAGTTGGACCCAGTCACCAAAGGAGACAAGCCTTGTTGGTTAATTTTCCCCCTTCAAAAAATAAATTCATAAATGGTCCTTGGCAAGCTGTTTACTACCTGGCTTTCATGGCCTGTTTATTACCTTGAGCCTGCATCTGTTAGCACGCCCCCTCGTCATTCTCCCTCATTAACTGTCAATTTGGAGGCCAGTTTTGGCATTAACCATGCCTGGACCTAATGGCTGCGGACAGTTGGTTTTATGACCGCGCCTTGTCTTGGAAACGTGAGGCCTGTCATCAGAGGGAAAGGCTGCAAAGCAGGGGTCTCAGCAGCAGGCGGCAGGGGCGCGGGGATGCGGGGCTCTGCTTCACACAGGCATGTGAGCTCCGAAGATGGACAGCCCTTCTTTTGGCTGCTGAGGGAGAGGAGCATATTTAGAAGGAAGTTTAACTTCAGAGAGAGATCATAAAGGAAGCTCTGATCTGGAAAAACTCCGCTGGGATGAACGCAGGAAAGAAAAGTCCCCGCTGGAAAACGACCCTGAGAGATCCAGGCATTGGCTCCAAGGCTGGACTTGGAAAGCTCCTCATCGCTCGGTCCCCATCCGCTGCGTCCAACCCTGCTGGGAACAGAGGATCCGGAAATGAACAGGAGATGGCTTTAACCCCAAGGATCCCGAGTGCAAGGAGAGAGGTGGGTGCATCCAGGGTCAGGACAAGGTGGGCACAGGGCGGCTCAGTGTGGGGGTCTGAGCGGGAGCCGGACAGCGAGCTCTTCAGGGTGGGTCAGAGATGGCTCCGCAGAGGAGCTGACGTGAACCTGCAAGAATGGGTCGTTTAGCACAGGCAGAGAGGAGTGTGAAGATGCGGCAGATTGTCGGGGTGGGGGCAGCGTCACTGTCACGCTTAAAACCCTCCATGGGCGGAGAATAAGGTCCAAACAGTGAGGCGTGGGGGCGCGGCCCCCGACCTGCTTTCCAGCACCTCCTGCTGCCCTCCCCCTGTCCCCACTGAGTTCCGGCCGCACCATCTCTAATAGGTTTCATAGCGTCCCCCACCCCACCATGATCCACATCCACCAGGGACCTCAGAATGTGACCTTATTTGGAAATATGGTCTTTGCTGATGTAATTCATGAAGATGAGGTCATTATAGTAAGAGCAGGTGGGCCTAAATCCCATGCCTGGTGACCTTATAAAAAGAGGAGAGGGCACACACGGGGAACAAGGCCACGTGATGACAGGAGGAGGCAGAGACTATAAACCAAGGATGGCCTGCCACCACCAGAAGCCAGCAAGAGGCAAGACGAATTCCTCCCCTAGAGCGTCGAGAAGGAGCAGGCGCCGCTGACCCCAGGATTTCAGACGCCCAGGCTCCAGAACTGTGAGACGACACAGTCCTGCCGTTTTAAGCCACCTGGTCTGTGGTACTTTGTTACGCAGCCCTAGGGGACCAATATGGCATCCAGCTCCCCGACCACAGCTCCAGCCCTGCAGGCGGGAATGCTGTTTCCCGAAGCCCCACGGAATCGTCTGAGCTGTCCAAAGACCTGGTCGAGGAGCTCCGGATCGAGAGGGCGCGCTGACCACACACTTCTTATTCCACTTCCTTCAAAAACCCCGCTAAGTAACAGAAAGCGGATTTTTTAAGAAGATAGTCCTGGACAGAGGGGAGAGGGGAGGCTGGGAGAGTGGGGTGAAGGGTTACAGAAGTACACATTAGTAGTTGATAGCTGGGCACGGGGATGGGGAGCACAGCGGAGGGAATGCAGTCAGCATTAATATGATGGCGAAGTGGGGGGCCAGCGGAGGGAGGGAGCAACTGGGTGGATCGTTTTACCCAATATTTTGGGGAGACACCTACATGAGCAGTAACTATGAGTTGGTTAGAGAACCTTCTGGTGTTGGGGAGGGAGGTGGGCACAACTGAGGATTGCACATGGGACCCCAAAAGCAGCCCTTCCCAGTTCTAAGGTACACACAGGTGTTACCTGGTTCTGCAGGTCTGGGAGGGGCTGGAGATGCCGCATTTCCCACAGTCCTCCAGGGGAGGCCGACGGGGCTGGTCGGGACCAGGCTGAGTGCTCAGGCTCTGGGTCACTGGTGATGTTCAGTTTCCCCATGTGACAGGAGGTGAATGAGTGTGCATTTTCCTATTGTTCTTTAAACTAAGTATATATATTCTATGCTCTTTAGTATATATGCTATGTCTCGATTTTAAAAGAAACCCACTGAAATATCACCTTCTCTTAGAAGTCTTCCTTACCCTTCACAAAACACGTGACTCACACCTTCTGTGTTCTCAGGGATCTTCCTCCAGATTCTCTTGGAAAGCTAGATCTGATGGTCTTGGCCCACATTCCTGTAGGTGACAGTTACCTCTTTGAAACTGGCATGTGTGGATCCTTCCCGCCAACCACAGGGGGCAGGGGAGGAGGGGGGAATGTAATTTGCCTGGTCCCTATAGGCACTGGAGTTTGTAACTCATTTAATCCTCACAGATCATGTGCCAGGCAGTGTGCTAAGCTCCTTTGGTATTTTCATCTGACAGAATCCTTGCAAAAAAAAAAAAAAACCCACTCCAAAGCTGGTGTTAGCCCCATTTTACATGCAAGAACAGCTGAGTCTCAGAGCAGTCACTTGCCTGCTGATAGGCAAGTGACTTGAGCAGGGAATGTCAGTCTATGGACGCGGTCCCAACCACTGTACCAAGTCACCTACGACCAGTAAGCAGCTGCTGCACTAAGCTTACTGATAGGTCTACAGAAAATGTACGATTCCTACTCCTAAAAGCCTGTGACCTTTGTCAAGACACACGACCTCTCTAGCTTCAGCTTTCTCATCTGCAAAACGGGCTTAATAACAGTGCCTGGTCTCAGGGATGGAACGAGGATTAAATAGGAGAAGGTATCGTGAATTCAGCACAGCCCACGAGCGCAGTGTTAGCCAAACTGCAGCAAATTTCATTATCATGAAATTACCTGTTTTTTGATGTTAACTTTGATCACGACCACAGCCTATAATTCCAGAGCGGTCTCTGCCGACGCTAGCAGCTGTAATAGCTGTGTGTGTTGTGATGTGTTTATTCGCATCCCCGTTTGGGTTTGGAAACTAATTATATAGGGAAACTGTCAGTTAAATGTTAACAGAAAATGAAAAGAGGGAAATGGGGGAGAAGGGGAGAAGCAACGAGGGAGGAAGGAGCTGAAACCTCAGCAAAGAAAAAAGAACCCCCAGAACTTGGCTGAGCTCCTACCATGTGCCAGGCTTCTGGCTACCCAAGTGACATAGGTCACATCTCATCACATCATGGGAGGGAGGTGTTGTCACCCCACTTTTACAGGAAGAGAACCTGGAGGTCAGTGTTTCCAACCTGCCCGAGGTCACGCTGCTGTCTCAGGCCTTAATGGCCCCAGGTCTGGCCATCTCAGCTTGTAAAAGCTTCCACTTTGGGGCTCAGGGCACTCCTCTGTCATTTGTCCTTATTGGGCTTCTAGCTCACTGTAGGACCAAGCTATAGAAGCTGCTAACTCATCACTGGGAAGGAACCGCACCCTACCCATGATAAAATCGCCCTTTGTTTTCAAAACCCTTTGCCCATATGTTAATCCTATTAATTTCATGGGTAATCTGAGGCAAGGATAAAAGGAGAGTTCCTGTTTCCCTATTTACAAAAGTTTTGCTGTCTCACATAATCCACTCAGCAGCATTCTGTCCTCACCTGACTCTCTCCTCTTCACTAGGTTATCTGTGGCCCTGGGCAATTTGAGTTTGCTGCCCCCCTTCAAAAGCCCTATTCAATGTAATAGTGACCCATTTCTTCAAGGAAAGGGATTCTGGTGATATATTTCTTTAGCTTTATCCTAGCACAAGTCTCAGAGACCATGAAAAAGCACAAGAAGTTAACATTCCACTTATGTTTTGGAGGGTGAGGGGATCCCTTTCTTATATGAAAATTGTCACCAGGAGGTTTGTTTGTTTTTTCATTGGATTACAAGAACTGTTTATGTGTCCTGCATGGTGATCCTTTGTTGGATAAAGCTTTGCATTGTCTTGTCTCAGTTTGTGGTTTACTGAAGGTGAATTTGGACAATGGCTCTTGATATTACTTGTCATATTTACTAATCTTTTCTATGACTGTCCTTTTTGAATCTTGTTTGGAAGAAAAGACTTCCTTACTTAGAGGTCATAAGAGTATCTTCCCATACTTCTAAAAGATTTTAAACTGTGCATTTCCATTTCCATAGTTAACTTATCTGGATCTAGATATTGGAAGTGACAGGGTCAAGGAAGGACATATCGTTCCCCTCCGCCCCCCCCCCCCCGCCCCCATGGATAACCAATGGTCCTAGCATCTTTCTACAGGCTAGTTCCACCTCTCTCTTGTAACCCAAAATGCTGCTGCACACATGTATCAGCTTACCAACTGTGCTTGGGTTTGTTTCTGAGCTTTTTCTTCTGCTTCAATGGTCAGTTTCTCTGTGCCAATAGTACACTGCCATAATCCACACAGCTCTGTAATAAATCTCAGCATCTTCTGGGCAAATCGCCTCACTTCATGCTTCTTCAGGAATGTCTTGGCTTTTCTGGGGCCTTTGTTCTTCCCTATAAATTTTAGAATCAGTTTGTTCAGTTGCTTGAAAAATCCAGTTGGGATCTTGATCGGAATTGTATTAAGTCTATGGCTCAATTTGGGGATATTTGAGACTTTGAACATATAGAATCTTTCTATCTTGATGAAATTCAAATATTTCTCCATTTCTTTAGGGCTCTTTTAATGATTTTTGTCTAACATTGTAATTTTCTCTACAAAAGTCTTCCACATTTAAAATATAATTATCCTCAGATGACTCATACTTTTCTGTTGCTATTATAAATAGTATCAGTTTTAAAAGTACATTTTTTAATTGCTTGTTGCTGGTGTATAGAAATGCAATTAATTTTTTTTATGATTGACTTTGTATCTAAGTATTTTGCTGACCTCATTAATCTTAAGAATTTATGGATTCTTTTATATTTCCTATGTTAACAATCATATCATATGTGAACAACGATAGTTTTATTTCTTTTTTCCCCCCCTAATCATTATATCTTTCACATCTTTTTCTTGCCTGTTGCACTAGTTAGGGCAACAGTGATGTTAGAATACACTCGTTTTATTTCAAATTTCAAAGGAAAGTATTCTAACAGTACCATTAAGATTAATGAATTGTGTAGATATCTTTACCTTGTCAAAGAATCTCTTTCCCATTTCTATATTGGTAAATATTTTTGTTTCTTTGATCAATTATAAATGGGTGTTAAATTCTCCAGATCCTTATTTCTACATGTATTGCAATGGTTTGTTTACTTTTCAATTTAAGTAGTGAATATTTATAAACTTTTCCCAATATCAAATCACCTTTAGGGATTAAACCCAACTTGGTTCTTGTACATTGTGAGATTCAGTTTGGTAATGTTTTAGGTAGGACTTTTGCATTCATATTAATGAATGAGATTGACCTGTAATATTCCTTTCTCATATGGTACTCGACTGGTTTTAATATCAAGGTTATATTACCATCGGGTGGGGAAGGGGTAGAAAAAGGTAAAGGAGGTCAAATATATGGTGACAGAAGGAGATTTGACTTTGGCTGGTGAACGAACAATGCAATGTACAGATTATGTATTATAGAATTGTACACTTGAAACCTACATAATTTTATTAACCAATGTCATACAAAAAATTTAGTCAAAAAATTTTTAAAGGTTATATTACCATCATAGAATGAATTAGTTTTTGTTTTTTTTTTTTTTCTCCTAAGCTCTGGAAGATTTTGTGTAAGATTGAAATAAGCTTGAAAGTTTGGTTGAATTCCCCTGTTGAAAAAGAAAATCTGAGACCTATAACTATTTTTTTCCTGAAAGAAAATAGTTAACCTCTTATTAGTTTTTCAAATGGTTATAAGAAAATTTGGGCTTTTTAATTCTTTCTTAATCTATTTTGGAGTTATAATTTTCTAAAAATTTTACTATTTATCAAATTTTTAGCATAGAGATTTTTATAAAATTCTATTAAAACTTTGCTGTAGCTACAGTTTTGATCTATTTTTATTTTTAATCATTTTTTTCTGTGTATTTTTTTTTAATCAGTCTTACCAAAAAGTTTATCTACTTTGCTGACCTTTTCAAAGAAAATATTTATCCTTGTTGATCTGCTCTATTAGATCTTTTTTTCTATTTCATTGATTTGTTATCTTTACTGTCTCCTGTCTTCTTTCTTCTTTGCTCTCTGTTGTTCTTTTCAGTTTATATCTTTTTGGCTTTTCTTCTATGCTAACATAATATGTAAGGCTATGGATTTCTCCTTAAAAGTACCACTTTTGTTGCATTGACATGTAATATTTTCAGTATTATTCAATTCTAATTATTTTAAATTTACATTTTTCTTTGATGCGTGAGTTATTTGAAAGTGTGCTTTTAAATCTCAAACATAGACGATGACTAAAATTTGTCTGTATTATTTCTTTCTTAATTCCATTGTGATTAGAGGATTGTGATAATAATTATTTTAAATATAATGATAAATGTTTTGTGGCTTAATAAAGGCTATATATTTCAACCATGTTTTCTGGCCACAATGCAATTAAGTTAGGAATCAATTTTTTAAAATGGTAAGAAATCTTAAAACACAAGTTTCCAAATTGCTTGAGAAGAATGCGCATTATTTAATAGTTGGGAGGTTTCTACATAAGTCCAGCAACTCACAGCTGTCAATTGTAGTTCAAATCTTATATGTCTTTACTAATATTTTGTCTGATCTATCAATAATAACAAAAGTGTGTTGAAATCTCCTACTATAATGGTAGATTTGTCCATTTCTCCCTATAGTTGTTTTCGGTTTTTGTTTTATATTTTTGAGGCTTTTTAAAATGGACGCAAGTTTATAACTGTCATATCTTACTGGCAAATCAAACATCATTACATGTTGATCCATTTTCTCTTTAATGTTGCATTTTTTCTTAAAAATTATTTTATTTGATGTTCATTGTTATTTGTCTGGTATATTTTTTTATCCTCCTTTTTCTTACAACCTTTCTGTTTTTAGTTTCATCTGTTTCTTATTATTAATACACAGCTAAATTTAAAAAATCTAATCTGACCATCTTTGTCTTTTAACTGTTAGGTGTAGTCCACTTAAATGCATTGTGATTATTGAGATAATTGAACTATGGACTTTATTTATGTCATTTGACTTTGCACTTTTTCTAAGCTTTTTTTTTTTTCTTTTCTTGTCTGTTTTTTGAGAATCCAGAGTTGAATGTAGCTGTCTCAGGTTCTGCTTCTCCATCTTTCGAAAGCTCAAAATTTAGTTTCTCATTGGTGGTGTTAATATAAGTCTTTGACCTCAGGATAAGCCTGTCTTAAAGCTATTACTTAATTTACTCTCCTCCTATTTACCATTCCTTACTTTGGTTTCTGCTCCATGACATTTATTTGTTTGTTTACTTATTTATTTACCATAGCCCTTAAGAGTTCCCTTATTTCCAATAAGCCCATCAGTGCATTACAATGTATGTTTTGCTATAATTTAACCAGCGATTACTTGTGACAAGAGAGTCCCTCAGACCAACTAGCTGGCTCACTTTGCAGTTTTTACTGTATTTCCTTAAAGTAGCAGTTATGGGCTCACAAAGATAAGCCAAGCGTCTGAACCTCCATGTGGAAACCAAGGAATGCTCACAGATGAGCCTATAATATGTGCCCACGTGGACATGTGACCATATGGCTGTGGGTAAACAGTGTGTTGAAGGAAGAACACATTCCCTCATTCGCGTTTCTGAAATTAGTGTTGTTTTTTTTTTTATAAATTTTATTTTGGTCAATCAATATTTACTATATATAAAACTAGTAGGGCGTGAGGACCATAATGATTTTAGGGGCCCTTCCACCTATTAAATATAAACAGTGCTTAGCCACACACTAGGTGTGTGGGTAATATTTATTATCTTCTGTTATTTTTCTGTGTTTTTTGAGTTCCTGCTATGAGGATGGATTAGTTTCATAATTACAGGAAAAAATTATTTACAAAGGTGTTCTCATACTTCAGAGAGTTGGGAATCACTGTTTTGAACGATTATTTTGAGATTTAGAGCAAAAAAGGCAAATTCAAAGGCGGATGGGGCCAGGCCTGAGATGAGGATGAGGATGTGGGCCAGGTGGGTTTAGAGAGACCCAATAGCAAAGGCCAGATTCAATGGCAGCAAATGCTTGTCAGCTCCAGACAATTTTTGCCCCATAAAAATCAGGCCTGATGTTGCCAGATCTTTTGGTAAAGTGAAAATAGATATCTAAATGTGTTAAGTGAAATCTTTAGAGATTTTTAAATGCTGGCACCTAATTCTAAATAATGTTTAAATGCAGTGCAGTTCAAACCAACCATCTGTGTAGACTGGATATGGCTCCTGTGTGACCTCTCTATGTCCTCTGTTTTAGGATCCAATCTCCTATCTCTTTCACCTCCACATGTAAACTGCACAGTCAGCCACTAAGATCAGTTCTAGCTCTGAAATATTTCTGGTATAGAAGGACTACCCCCAAACATTTCTATCTCCTGCTCAGATTATGAACGGCCTCTTCACCCATCCTAGTTTCAATCACAAATAGACAAATCACCAAATTTGTCTATTTATCCAATCCATCCATCCATCCATCCATCCATCCATCCATCCGTCCGTCCATCCATGTATTCATTCAAACAACTACTTTTGGATGCCTGCTAAATGTCATGTATTGTTCCAAATGATGGAGAAAGAACAGGGATCAAGACTGATCCTTACCTTTAAGGCAATTATAATATTCTAGGGGAGGAAATAGACAATTACACGCCAATAATGTGATTTCAGATGGTGGGAGGTGTGATCTAAACATAGGATAAAACAGGATAACAAGCTGGAGTGATGGGAAAAGAAGAGGATAAGATGACAGTGCTAGAAAATGTTGTCGGGGTGGTCCTCTTGTAGGTGGTGTTGGAATAAACCCGCTTTCTGAGAAAGGGGCAGCTACACAAACACTGAGAATGAGCTCAGTTAGCGTCTGGGAAACAGATGGGAACAGCAAGTGCAAAGGCCTAGAGACAAGAATGGAATGGTCTAGATTTGTTAGAGGAAATTTGTTAATCCTCTTTATGAGCACCCACCCAATGCCGCCTTCCTCCCCAACCATTGTCAAGCAGTTCGGTCCTGTGTTATCTCTTAAACTCAGGCTAAGGGCCAAGCCTGGTTCTCCACTGGTCCATCCCACAAAGCTGTTTTCCAGGAATCTGGTTTCCAGGGAGAAGACAGAGCTGCTGCTCTGGTTCTTCGACCCCCAGCTGAGACCCAGGGCAAGTTCCTCTTTGATCATCTTGCATCTGCTCTTTCTCCTGAGAGGCCTCGCCTCTGCCAAAGGGCCCTTCCCGCTCCTGCTGAGCAGAACCGTTCAACTCCTTTCTCCTGTTACTTGATAAAAGTCCAAATTCCCTTAATACCTTTACCTGGCCCTTTGCAGTCCACCCCCCCTCCAGCTCCAGCCACTCCTCAGCTTCCCCCAACCCCACCTTCTCAGCCTTGCCCAGGCCACCAACTCCCCAGGCCCTTTTCTGATCATTGACCTCTGCATAGGTGGTTTCTTCTCTCAGAAATGCCACCTGCCTCTCCTTTACTCTTACTTGTGCAAGACATGACTCGAAGGTCCACTCATCTGAGAAGGGAGCTACTTCTTCCACCCTCCCTGGTCACTTGGTCCACATGATGGTCCTGGCATTGTGTATCATTCCCCATATGCTTCACCATGGGCCTTGTCCCACGTC
>JAQQSQ010000974.1:0-13373 GCA_028627145.1 Eidolon dupreanum | reverse complement strand
AATTTTGTCGTAGAGAATTGAATGATCTTTTAAAAGCTACTGCTTTGGGGCCATCAAAAGGCCCATTCTTGTGAACCCACAGACAACCCGAAGGAAGCAGCCAGAGTCAACTTGTGTTCCAGAAGTTTGAAACTTCAACTTTGCCCAAGGGCACCAATGTCATGGTTCACTGCCAAAGGCCTCCCGCAATGAACGCTAGCCCCGAATACACACATATGCTTGGCTGATTCGAATTTTTAAATTTATTTCATGCCCTCGGTTCAACTTCTAGCTAGAAGTGCTAATGAAGAACAGAAGTCCAAAAGGCGGGCATTATGATGAGAAAAAAAGCAAGAAGTGTGGGGAAAAATATAAAATTCAAATGATAGAAGTGCGCTATGTTTAAATAGAAGAACAACAAAAATGAAGATTGATGTAAATTTTCATTTCACACATTATTTTACTTGTCATTTTTTCTTACATAAACCTGTATCTTTAGTAAAACAGAAGTATATGTTTTGAGAATGCTTTTAGAGTTAAAATAGGTTACACCAGTTTGATTGAAGAGAAAGAATGCCTTGGAATTTGATTAAACATATCAATGAGATTGATTTTTTTTGTTTAATTGAAAAATCTATAATTTAATTGCTATCCAGTTTGGCTTATATTAAGCATTCATAAATATTTTTGAAGTATTACTATCTGTTACCATTATTAATTACAGCAGTGAGTTGTCAAAAAAAAAAAAATAAAACCTAAGTTCAAACTTGACTCTGTAATTACTTGCTTGGGTAAGTCGCATAGCTCTGTGACTTCACTTTCCTCTTCCATGAAAATGTGCTTTCCCCATGTTTGGGGAATTGGTTACTATTTTCTAGTGTTTCCATCTAGCAGGAGAAAAGAATTGTCTAGATTTATATAGAGATGTATAGGCACAGACTTGCACACCCAATGCTTTAGTAAATAAAATGGCAAAAGGAGCAGTTTTTGTTTAAGACATATGTCACTGTGAGATTTGGAACAGAAATTATTTGATATTCTCAAGGCAAAACTCTTGGAGAATTGAGAGAAAAAATGAGTTGTGTGTTTCATGCATTAAATGCATTTTAATGATTTGAAGCTGAACTTTTCAGAATTGAATGATATTATGATTTATTTTCCAAGGATGAAAAATTGTTGCTTAAATGCTGCAGAAACTTTGAAAAAGGAAAGAAATACTAACAAAATACATTGTGAAATATATAAATATCAGAGTTGTAAATTTATTTATGTTGACTATATGCAGCCCTCAGCAGAGAAAGAAAAAACTACTGGAAAAGTCCTATTCTATATATAATCTACATTCTTGCCATGACAAATATGGGTGCTTGATCAGTTTTTTATTAATACTATTGACTTTCAGGGTTGAATGTGATGAAGTTCTTTCAATGAATGTCAAATGAGTATGACTTTAATATATGTGCAAATTAGTCAAATAAGCGATGCTATTCCACTTTGTCCTTTTGAGGGGCAAAATTTCTATAGAGAAATTTCACATTAAAAAAAATGTGCCTCATTCACACTTGAACATGTCAGCGGTGGAGGTGGGCGTGGAGGCAGCGGACCACACATGCAGAACCCAGCAACTCGTCCGCTTCCAAGTCGATTTGGTTCGGGGTAATCGACTCTTCGTAGTTTGGTACTCACAATTTTTTTGTTGCATATATTTTTTAAAAACAGGTAATATCGTATTTGAGCTGCCTACATGGGGAAATGAGCCTAACAAAGCTCATTCTTCAGAAACAAACAAACAAACAAATAAACAAACGAACAAGTGTGGGAAGTGGCTCAGAAATAGTAGGTTAGTGTCTGTTTTTTTGGTGTTATTTGGTAGTAAATAATTTTAGGGTGAATGGTAACCATCCCACAGGAAAGGTTCATATGTAATGTCTTACAGAAAAATTATAAGAATAGTATTATTCTGCACGAATTAAGTGTTTATTAACCCAAAAAACTTCACAAAGCCCTCTTTGTTACAGCACTCATGGAACTTGTCACTAAATTAGTTTCCTTTGGGCCTCAGCCCAATTCTTCACGATATCTTAACCATCCAATCAGAGTTAGAACTAATATGGAGGCCTTATAGAGCAAACCATCTAATCCGCTCAGGGTCCAGTGAGGACAGCAATGTAGAGATTTAGGCCCAGATTAATATAAATGGTTTGGAGAAGATCTAGAAAATCTAACAAGGTCTACAGACTCCTGTTAAGTAAGACCTTTAGGGCACCATGCCGTCTCGTTCATCCTGTGCTTTTGTGTATTTCTCGTTGGAGGCTTTTTATGATTGCAGAAAAGACACTGGTGACATAAAAGTTGTCAAAAGTAGTCAAAGCCTTCCACCACCCCCAGAAAGGCTGGTCCAAAGCAGATGGGAATACATCCAGCACTAAAGCTAAGTTAGATGAGAAATGGGCAGGAGGCTATTTATAGTATGCATTAGTCTGTTTACGAGTTCTTAGCTAAAAAAAAAAACAAAAAACAAATACAAATAAGGAAGAATAAACAGTTGACAAAAACTACTTTGTAAGGCAAGTTGTTTTAATGAAAGAATTGTAGCCTTGTAATGGAGGGTGATATGAGGTCACTTGAAAGCACAAAAACTACAACATGAAAAACCTCGACACTATTTACAAATGATTACCGGAAATGTGCCAGCAAGCAGAAATGTGTCTTTTGCAAAATAAAGAAACTGGATCGCATAAATAATAAATGCTACCCAATGCACGTGTCATTACTATATGAATGTGTTGCTGTAAAATATGGAGTCAATAGCTTAAATCAAATGAAAACATAAATATTTAAAACAGAACGTACTGCATTTAATGATACATTGATTTTTAAGAGCCGAGCATGAACTAGTCAGAATGATGGTATGAACTGACACGCTAGAAATATCGCCCCTGTACCTCACGAAACCTGTATTCTAAACATACATGTCCAGCTACTGAGTTATATGCCTTGCATAATCACCTAATTTCTACTAAATCCCACTTTTTACTTGCTTGTGAGAGTGCCCTGCATATATTTGGTATTTGGTCAATGTTAAAAAATGCAAGAGAAGCAAGATCCGTGGCTCATAACAGTGAGCGAAGGAGCCCTGTGTCTCCTCAGAAAACTCATCAAGACACTGTGGCATGTAGACGTTTTTTTAGAGAAAAAAAGCTATGTCTTTTGGACACAACACAAATTAATATTAGTATGTCCTTTGGACATTACTGCTTTAAAAAAGGAATTCTTAGATATCTCATTTGGCCAGGGCAGCTGTGAAAAAAAAAAAAAAATATCAAGACATCAAGAACCTAGAAGGTTTTGGAATTTGGGAAATGTATAATATTTGCAGTCCTGCCCACATCCCAACCTGGAGGACTAATTAAAAGTGGATTTAGTTGTGTGAAATGCAGTATGTTCCTATTAAGTGGAAAATTTGCATTTATTCCTGAAGTTGGGGAATTAACACTCTGGTTAGAGTATTTTTAACAAATTATTAACATAAAATAACGAAAACATGTTCCAGGTAATTAAGATTTAAGGCACATACATGGGCAAAAAATCATTACAATTATAGTCATTAGTTATAGCACAACAAATGTCATCGGCCGAGACATTTCTGGCACAGATAAAAGTGACCTCCTCATTTTAAATGAAACTGTAAAATGAAAAGGGAAAATTTCAACCTACAGTTTGTTTATTTTTGTTGTTCAAAATAATGTCTTTGTTGTTAAACATTTCTAACCAGTTTTGCTCAGAGACTCTGCCCAGCTGTCAGGATGACCGTGGGTGACAGCACACCAGCTAATTAAGGAGTCAAAGGTCACGTGAGTCCTTTGCACCTTGATGTCATTTGGAGATTTTTTTTTACTTGTTTTTAAATTGAGTTTTTTTTATTCCCAACGTTGTGTCAGTGTAAGGTATACCTGGGGGCGATTCGCTGCAGGTGTGCACTGGGAAATGCTCGCTACCACACGGAGTTATCAAAGATTTACCTTCTTAGCACCTTTCAAGGATATAACACAGGACAGTTAGCTATAGTCACCACGCTGTCCATCAGAGCCACAGAGCTTAGCCATCTGCGCCCTGTCCTCCACCCCTCCCCACCCCCTGGGAACCACTGGTCTGCCCGTTGTCTGCCTGAGTTTGGCTACAAGGCTGGAAGATCAAGCACAGATGAATGGCCGCTGGAATCTGGGTGACACGTAACAGAAGGAATGCACCCTTTGCCATCGCTTACCCCAACCACCCCTAAAAGCAACAGCTCCCCACCGAGGTCACATAAGACGTATTTTCCACACGAGTTGGGTCATTTCGTGTCCCTCATGAACATGGCTACCTTGATAGCGATTCAGGGGTTACTAACCAGGCCCCCGGGTCAGAGATGGAAGAGACGGGTCAGCCTCCGGCCTCCGCCTGCAGAGATCAACAACGGAAGTGTTTGTCCATGAAGGAATCGGCTCTGGGACGGTTCTGGAAATGTCAGCAGTGGCGTGGAACCAAAGGCGTGAGGATAACCGCGCAGAAAGGGAAGGCAGACGGCAGCCCCGTCCGGGCTCTCAGACCGGCATTGCTCAGTGCCAGGAGGGCCGCCCCGCTTAGAGTAGGTGGGGGAGGCGAGTGACCCACGTCCCCAGCCTTTGGGGACACTACAGGAAGTTGCCGCTTCAGTTTCACCCACCAGAGAAGGCGGCGCTTAGATGCATGGAAATGGCCGTGGACGAGAAAGACAAGCAGGGGCCACCAGCAGCCACCCGCACTGGGCTGTGTGCAGTCCCCAGGGGCCTGCTCTGCAGACAAACCCAGCGGCTTCTGCCACCTGAGCCACCAAGAGCCACACAGCCAACGCGGACGCCTGAAGATCCCACTGATTTTCACCCCACGACTCGAACAACTTTTCCCCAGAGAAGACAGCAGATGGCCAACAAGTTGGGAAAATGTGCTGGAGATCAGGAGATTGCAAATTGCAACTACAGCGAGCTGTCACCTCCCATGTGTCAGAATGGCTCTCATCAGAGAGACAGGAAGTCACGGGTGTTAGTGACGGTTCTTTTAACGATGACGTGGGAATACTAAGAGAACTGATGGGGTTCACCTCAGCCCCATTTTTACATATGCATAAATATCAATGTGGTACCTTCAGAGTTAACATGTTGATACTTATCAGTATATAATCTTTCACTCACGCAGCCCTGCAAATTATACTATTTATGTCCTATAGAAACTATGTGACATTATTGGTAATTTCTGTCTTTCAAAGCATATTTTCTGTTTTCAGGTTACGATTTAATAGAGGGTAGCTAACATAATTTACAAAACAGACTACATTGTCACTAGGAAACTGTTGGCAGTATTTTTAATAATTGCCTAAAACCCTTATGACATAACTTTAGATTATTGGGGCAAAAAGCAAAGCTGGTGAATATCTGTCTCTCAAAGAGATGGTTGCTTTTTTCAATGCTTCTCTTTCTCTTATAGGAAGAAAATTCTGGTAAGAAAGAATCATAAATTTTTGCAAATAGTAATATTTGAGAGAAAAATTGTTTTGTTTTTATTTTTGACTTTATTACATTAAGGTCAATAAACGTCCTGTGCCTCGGTGTTACATTTGATAAGCCTTTGCAAAAGTGGCTTATCAGGGATTATTGTTCTTGAAAATTATCTTCTTTCAAAAAAACATTAGATTTTGATATTAAATGAATATTATGTTTTTCAAATGCCTACTAGAACCTGGAATAAATGTCCCGTATATACTCTCTTCTCCCCAAAATGTTCCTTCTTAAGTTCCTTGATTCTGAGGATAAGAGCTCATGCCAATTTATACCACAAACGGGAAGTCAAATCCACGGCCATGCCACTCTGAACATGCCCAATCTCATCTGATATCAGAAGCTAAGCAGGGTCAGGTCTGGTCAGTACTTGGATGGGAGACCACCTAGGAAGACCAGGTGCTACAGGCATTTAAAAAAAAAAAAAAAGAGGGTAAGTCAATAATTGAGAGAAGGTTGTAGACCAACGACTTATTTTAGAAACACAATCGAAGTGTGTGAAAATTTCATCAAATGACCAAGGGTAGGATGCCTCTGTCAACTGTTAATTAACAATTACGAAGTCAATAATCAATAGATGTGCACTTCCTGAGGAAATAGGAAAGGAGTCAAGCAAAGGTCCAAGCTACTAATACTCTGAAGAGGGGGCACGTGCTTACGTTATAATAAGTACAGGCTCTCATTGAAACCGAACTTGTCGATGTGGTCCAGAACAGTCAGGAAAAAAAATCCCAGGATCAAGCAGAAGTTTTGAAAATATACGATGCATCATATTTAAGGAGGTATTTTTCTTGTTATTCGCAAAGTCATTTTATTTTGGAAACATTCATACAGCTTCTTGACATCTCAGTTCTTACGCTCCATTAAATCTCTGCCATATTTGAGACTAGTGTTTATTCCATCTCTTAAATCTCCTCTGGCTTTGGCAAGAACGCGTTATTTTACACTTCGACTTCCTTTTGTATCTTTCATCTTGTTTTTATCACTAGACTCTACATGTCCTATTTTTATTTTGTTTCTTCCTCTATATATTTCTTGCTTCAGTGACCTCATCTTTTTTCTTTCCGTTGGTCATCACTTCTAGGTAGATGACTTCCATAAGCACGTTTAAAATCTGATGAAAATCTCTAGCACTCGTACAAGTGTTCAGCAATACTGCAGATCAAACAAACCATTTAATGGAAGACAAATTAGTGAAGACTATGAATATCAGAGCTAAATGTACGATTCACGTTATGGGTTGAACTGATTCTGAGTGAATCATTTTCTTCCCATCCCAAAACCTCACATTTAACTCAGGTGGTTGGCTATCTACAATGTCTCACTTGCCAACATTGATTTTGTGGGGATGGTTTTTATAAAAAATGAATTGGATTAATAATTGTAATTATTACTGGGAAAGTAAGAAATCAAAAAAATATAGGTACTTCTCACTGAGCATCTGTTGAGATAAGTGTTTTTCATTGATTAAATTATCAAAGCCTTACAAACGCAGTGGAAAAACAGGTATTTCTAACTCAATTTTTTATATGTGAATTCCAGGTATGAAGAGAAGAATTACTTGTCAAAGTTGCAAAATTTGAAAGTAATAAAGACAAAGATAAAGGCCACACTTAACTTTTTCTTTGATCTATAGCATATTGCTTCCTGTGATCTAAAAAGAACAAGTTTCAAAAAGGCTATTACATGAATAATGTACTAATTATCATTTTAAACTGTGAAATTTAATTACCTAATATAATTATAGGCATATATTAATATGGCCAATGTCTATTCTTGAAATTAATTACAAATTAGAGATTTAATGTATAATTATGTAAAAATTATTAACCTCATTTTTCAATGTCTTTTCTTTTAGGAAAATCTCTGCATATTGATTAAACAAACATATCAGCAAAATCTGTAATGAAAAATAAAAATAAATAACTGGCTTTTGTAGGAAACTTTGTAGCTAAATCAGAAGTCTAGGTACAGATCTGGAAGGTGTTTAAAAGGGATACATTCATGAGGACAGATTAACGCTTGCAACACGTGATCCCAACTTGACAGCAGCTTCGCCCATGTCACAAGGTAGATGAAGAATTTCAGCTCCTTGAGGTCAAGGACAAGAATATTTCCATCCTGTGGCTCCACTCACTTGGATGTAGCCTCTGAGATTAACCACAGGGGGCAAGAGAAATTCACGGGCAAAGCGGGGGCGGGGGGGGGGGAGCGGGTGGCCGGGTCCATGAGTCAGAGGAGGAAGTGGGCTTGACCTAGCACCAGCATCTCTGCCAGGCGACCCTGGGGCCACCCGATAGCTGCGTTATTCTCTATCCCAGGTAGAGAGGACACTCTCTTCTCCGCAGGGAGCAAACCTGGAATGCCAGCTTTCGGGATCTGCATTCAGTGGTGGCCCAAGCCCCCAGGAGAACACACGGCACTTCCCACCGCCAAGGCAGAATGTGACTCCTCCTGGTTCCATCAACCCATCACCCAAAAAGCTCTGCAGGTCTCGCTGATGCACTGTGGCATGTAGGGATGGACAGGACTGGAGTAGGACGATTTTCAGCAGATCCACAGAACCGCTGGGCCCTCTGGGCTGCGCATGGGGTCTCCGCCTTCCTGTGGCCGACGTTCTCTGATGAGCTCTGTTTCTGCTCCTCAAAAGGAAGCCATTCTCCATTTTTTTTTTTTTTTTTTTTACCATAAACCATAGTGCTGGGCTTTATGGATGGGAGTGAGTTTTGTTTGACCACATTTGAAATGGGTCTTGGATTTTTTTAAATACTCAGAATTTGAGAGATTGGACTCTGTTCTCGCGACAAGATAATTCTTCCAGAACTTAAGGAGCTCCTGATCTATCTGTTCTTTTTCTCTTCCTGGTGCCAGGAACCATCTCGGAGTATTTCTGTGGTCATATTTCTTAAGTCTGCATCACTTCTTTGCATACTTGCCCAACGTTTATCTCTTTTCACCTAATGGCTGCTACCTTGAGGCTAATCTAGTGTGAGTGGAAAAACTAAAAGCCTGGATCTTAATAGGTCTCTGCTATTTTCTCAAATTTCTTTTCATTTTTCTTTTGCTTAAAAGCACACACATTTTCTAAGGAGTTCAATGCCACAGATTCCCAGAATATTCTCTCCTCTGCACCGGTCTCTCCGGGCGTGGTCCGGCAGCCTCTGACCTTCTCTCCTTCTCCCCGGACCAGGCCCGGAACCCACAAACCTACTTCCCCGACGGACTGTAATTCGAGTCACATTTTTTGACTTTCTGATGGGTCGAAAATGATATACTTGAAACTAACAATAAAATAAAATTAAAAAAAAAAAGACATCAAGGAAAAAAATGATACAGTCAGTAGAAACCGTCCTTGAGCATTTGAGTTTTGAGCTTCTCTCAGCCAGGGATACGTGGTTGACAGTCCCTGTGATGCTGGGCGTGGCATGGGGACAGGGAACCCCTGGCACGCCACAGTGTTCACTGCGGTGGAGGGTTTTGCCCAGCTGTGGGCTGACGCAAGTGTTCTGAGCAGGTGTCAGGTAGGCGACTGGGGGCTCTGACCTTCCCTAGCTTAGGCTCTTGAATGCGCTTTTGATTTAAAATACTTTCAACTCACCATGGATCTGTCAGAGGTAAGCCCCATCGTAAGTCCGGGAGCACCTGTACATGTTTCTGCCACCATTTCACGGCCCGCGCTCAGTCCTGCGAGGCGATGTCATTTAGGAGGGAGGGGACACTACACGTGATCTCTAAGCGCTGTAGACAAAGGGGAAAGGGGCGTCAGCGAACCCTAGCCGTCCTGCCCGTGAAGTCTCAGAATCCGTTTCCTGTCCGTTTTTGGAAACTCATTTGCTGACTTAAAGGATAGACTGAAAACAAAGCAAAGTGAATGATTTTATGCTATGAATTGGTCCAGGCCATTTTTAAAAACTTCTTCGATTCGAGTTTTCGTAGAGTACGCGTTGCCCGCAGGTTGTCCCTGTCGTTGGCATTTCCCCGGAGCTGAGTGGCGGGGTCACACAGGCCCCGCGCGGGGTCGCCGGGTCGCCGGGTCACGGCACCCTGCGCCTTGTCCCGCGAGTCCCCTTTTCCTTCCGTCACTAGCAGCCCTCGGAGCCACCGCCTTTGCCTCTCTCGTCCCCACGCCAGCGGCTTCTCCCGGCTCTCCGCGGCTTCGGCCCCCGCGCCCGGCGAGCAGGCCGAGCGGTCACCGCGAGCCGCTCCTGTGGACGCCGAGGGGACGCGGGAACGCCGGGCGCGGCGCTCGCGGGCGCTCAGGTGTGCAGACGCCCCGCAGGTGGGGTCGCCCCGCAGGTGGGGTCGCCCCGCAGGTGCTGCGCTCGCCATTTGCCCGCATCGCGCAGTTCGCTGCCCCGCAGCCGCACGGCCGTTTCCTCGTCCTCTCGTTTGTCTCCTTCTCGATCCTGGAGGCCGCGGGGCGTCTTGTCCACTCCTCCATCACACCCCTCAGTGCGCCCCCGGCACACGCGGGCCGTCGAGTCATTTGCTGAACGACCGGATAAAAACCCAATTTAGGGTCCAAGCACTTTCTGCCTCAGCGCATCAGCCACAGAGCATCGTGTACGTCCATGAACACGATGGGTCCACTTGCTTTCTGCCCTAGTTGCGGTCTCCATAGCAACGACGAAGGTGAGCTAGACGCCGTACCCCTAAACGTGGTCTCGTTTGAGCCCAGCTCGGCCACGTTTGTCCTTGTCAGAAAGTCTTCTATGGCCCGGTGAAAGCACGCACCGCGTTGCCCTTCCGTTTTTATGTTGTTCCGTTTGTCCGGAAGCCCATCTTCCCCACGGGGATGGAGCTGCTCGCGACTCAGGCTCTGTGTCCACGGTCACCTGTGTGTCTGCACCAGCGTCACCAGCACGGGGAGCGTCTCACAGTTAACACCTGCCCGGGAAGCGGGGTCAGGCCGGGGAAGAGGCAGCAGGTAGGAGGGGGGCGGAGAGAAGGGGGGAGGGGAGGGGAGGGGAGAGGGACAGGAGGAGGACAGGAGGGACAAAGGGGAGAGAGGAGAGGCGGAAGGGGACAGAGCCGCACTTCCGGCTCCTCCTGGGGCCCCGGCGCTCTCTCTGGTGGATGCGTGTCGTTGGGGGGCCTGACAGGAAATGGGGTGCGTCTCCAAGTAACTGGCCGTGGTCCTGGCTGAAGTCTGAGATGTCGGCACCTTTGGTAGGGTTCGGTGGGTTGGTACCCCGAGTCTGGGTGACCACTGTGCTCCACCTCCAGACACAGGGGCGCTCACAGTGGCTGGAAGCTGGACTCAGACTGCGAAGGCGAGGCGTCCCAGCAAGGAGAGCCAGGCTGAGCCAGGCTGAGCCCGGCTGGGGGTGTGGTGTCACCGTCACAGGAGCGATCATTTGACACAACGCTGCTTCTCAAAACTCTATCTTTAGGAATTTTAAGTGGTCTTTAGAACAAAGTGAAGTATAAAAAAACCAAACAACCGCCCAATGAATGTTTGCTGAACGAAGAAACACAAAGCGAAAATGTAAGATTGTATAGAATTTCATCAGAGACAAAAGGGAAAGTGTAAATAAGCCACTGTTTTGTAAACAAGAACCTATTATTTGCATGTCCCTCTCTTCTAGAATCAGATCCTAAGCTCAATTTGAGATTTAAGATGTGAAACTTCTCTCACCACAAACAATGAACTCTTACGATGAATTGACAAGGAGCTGAGCCCCTGACCCAAAGCAAACGGGTTGACAGAACCTATCATTTGGCATCTGTGGAGGAAAAAGATGAAAGAAATAAACATACTTCCACCTTCACACATATTTACAAAGTTTTACTCAGGATAACTAGCTTCTCATGATTTTCTCCCCCAAAGCATTCTGGTATTTAAATAAATCTGGAGGCAGCACCTATGCTCATGAACTTGGAGATCCCTGGAAGATACATTAGAACAAGCTTCTCAGAGTAAGTGAAGGTCATGGAGAAACCATTCTTCAGAAGAGTAGAAAGCGGGCGAGTGTCACGGATAAGGAATAAACAGCCAAAGACATCAGATAAGGTAAGAGGAAAATGCTGTTGTTTTTTCTTACTATCCCTCCCTACATTTCTGTGTTACTCCTTGTAGCTAACCTTGGCAGTGGCCACTTAGTTATGACTTTTAGAAAAATGAAGTGGCAACACACCGTAAGTTGGCACTGCCATCGTGCACACTGCTGCTGTACATTTGACATGGAACATTGTGGAAGGTGCTCGATGTCACGCAATAAAAGTTAGGTCTCTAAAAACAAAATGCATGTGTTTTTCTAATGGTAATTATAAATTCCAAAGATTTCTGATCGTTGTCTTGAGAGAAACAGGATTATAAAACCTGAGCATGAATAAACCCCAGAGGATTCTTGGTTCACAAAAAAAATAAACCGTTTCTGCCAAAGATAATAACGAATGCTACAGAATTGTACTTAAGCTTGTTTGAACTCCAAACCCAAGAAAAATAAAGCCAAAGTTTTTAAGTGAGAGTCCATTAGTTAAGCAGTTAAATTCGTAGTTGGATATTTTTAGCAGTATCTTCAGATTGTTATTTATTACAGCTGGAAATCTGTCAGAGGTTTTTAAGGCATGAAATACGATGCAGGTCTGACAATATGGAATTTATATAGAAGATACTTCTGGAAAAAACCAGGAGAAGGATGTTCATAGAGGTGATCTTGTGTGACAACGATATATCTTAAAGTATTTGAGATTCAGAACAATTTTCTTCCCGTTTGAATCCTTCATTTCTACTCTAGTGCTTGTTTTTAAAAATTATCAAACTTCAATGGGCTCGAAAAAGCAAAAAGCCACCAAATATGAGACTGGATTACTTCAGAAAACATTATTTTACTATGCAGACAACTGTGTTGCCAGCGAAGTACGGTACAAAGGAAAATTAATAATATCCAAATGAAATTTCACTTTCCTAATGTAAGATGAAAGCTAAAAGCGAATCCTAAAGAAATAGGGCTTATTCGCAAAAAAGAACCGATAAATTACATTAGATGTGAATAATTGAAATTGCATCAGTCAAGTGACTTGGAAGGTACTCACTCAGGTACTCACCTGTCTCAGGAACAAAACCTGTCATGTAACCTATGGAGGTGATACAGGTTTCCCTAAATACGAGGAGAATATTTATCTTTGAGAAACAGTTTTAAAACAAGTTTGAATTTCTAAGGAATAGTTTAAATTCACTAACTTTGTTCTTCAGTAGTTTTACTCTAATATCTTTCCAAGAATCGTGTAGGTGCCCTGAAAAGCACAAACTCGAAAGGTCTCTTGTAGGATTGTCCTTTTTCCTGTATTTGGGTTAGACGTGTTGCAGTCACTGATCCTGATACATGTTATGAGGATGGGTCTCGCTGCAGTTAACGTTTTGCTATTTTTGAACGTATTTCCCATTACGCTGTACAGCATCCTCTCCATTAGAATCCATGAAAGTCATTCCTATAGTCATCGTCACTCTGCTGGACTCCGTATTTCGTTTTTCTGTTTTGGATTCTGTGCGTGTCGCAAGTGTACAGCAGCTTGGTGACTCCCAGAGGAATAGCAAGGATGGCCACTCTCCAAAAAGATTAAAGGAATGAAAAGGGTAAGTTTACCAAAGATGCAAGAGAGAGACTTCTGCCAGCTGTAAACAAAAGGAAATGCCAAACGGCATGGGCGTGACGGCCACCAGCCTACTGGGTGCGAGGCTCCAGTCAGGTCTCTGTCGGTAACGCAGGACAGGGGACAGGTCACTCCCCGAGGAAAGAAGCCCCAGAACTGTTAGAAAAGCACTTCCTTGAATAGGCCGTCGCCAAAACGCAGACACAGCTTCACAGTGAAGAG
>JAQQSQ010000973.1:0-13374 GCA_028627145.1 Eidolon dupreanum | reverse complement strand
GAGAGAGGGCGGACACACAGGGAAGATGAGATGGCCGTGTGAGGAAGGACGCAGAGGCTGCGGTGATGAGGCCAGGAGCCCAGGAACGCCCGGGGCGACCGGAACCTGGGAGGGTTGAGGAAGGGTTCTTCCCACAGCCTGTCTCCTCGACCTTGGGCTTTTGCCTCTAGAACTGGGAGGGAATCAGCTTCCGTTGTTTTAAGCCACTCGCTCTATGGAGACTCGTCACAGCAGCCACAGGAAGCTACCGCCCCACCTGGCTACTGTGGGTGGACGACACTCCGCCCACAGAGGGGTCTCCCTAAAGCAGTGCTTGTTGGGGCCAGCCCCCCAGACCCCCCAACCTTTCTCTCCCACTCGTATATCCCTTCCTTCAGAGAGACTGCCCTGCTCCAGGCCCGGCCAGGGCCCCGCCCCGTGAGTGCTCAGCCTCCACTCAGACACTGGGCTGTGTGTGCCATCGCCTAACTGCCATCAGCCCCGTGGTCAGTGGGTGGTGCAGGGCGGGGCCTGTCCAGCTCATTCGCCATCTCTCCAGGGCACCGAGCACACTGCCAGGCACACAGTAGCTGCTCAGGAAATGCGCTGAATGGTCAGGTGCCCTGGGCCAGGCCACGGGGGCAAAAGGGAGGGATGTGCCTTTGAGGAAGAGACGGCCGGAGTCTGGGCCGCCCGGGGACCTTTCCCCTGGGCTCCCCGAGTGCGTCAGGTCTCCCACCCACTGTCACCTGCTCCTTCGTGCCCCCCACGTCTCAGTCCTGCCATCCACCCGCGTACTCGAGCACGAAGCCTCAGTGCCCTCCTTGACTTCTGCCCCGCCCACGAGCTTCCCCAGGCCAACAGCCGGCCAAGATCTCCTCAACTCGCTCTCCCGGAAGCAGCCCTAGGAGGGGCTGCCGTGGTCTTGGCCTTGTCCTGGTCAGGCCTCTGCTGTCCCTCCTCGCCCCACCCGGCCTCCCCACGGAGGCCTCTCCCCGTGCAGGGGGCTTTCGCTAGTTACCGCCCAGGTGCCAGCGACTGGGCAGTAGCCGCCGCCCACGTGATTGTCTAAACAGACCCGGTCGTGGTTCTCGTAAAGAACCCTGGGCTCCCTTCTCCCACGGGACACACCCGAGGACAGTGTCCACGATGCTGCCAGCCCGGCCCGGACTCCTGTCCAGCCCCTCGGTCCTGCTCCCTCCCTCCCTGCTCCCGGTGCTCTGGCCGGCCCGTGGGCCATGTCCGCAGATTCGGCCCTGTGCTGTGCCACCACCGAGGGCATCCTTGTTACAGGGCAGCGCAGACCCAGCTGGCCGTCCCCTGTCACGGCTCGGCCTTGGGGATCCGTGCCCTGCCGCCTGCAGGCCTGGGCACTCTCGGGGCGCACAGCAGGCAGGCCGTAGATACTGTCGATTGGAACTTGGTCGGAGAAGCTTGGGTGAACTGGCCAAAAAACAAGTTTAAAATAGAAATATCAGCCTTCTTTTGCTTGGTTGAAGAGTATCGTTTCTCATTGTTTGCCTCCTGGGGAGGAAATTTAAGGAGAACACGGTGTCTCCAGGGAGGAAGAGAAGGAGAGGCAAAGCCACGCAGCAGGGTGGCGGGCGGGCACGTGTGGCTGCCTGCGTTTAAGTTCTTAAACTTAATTATTGAACACAAAATCAAAACCCGGTTCTGCAGTGGCACTGGCCATAGGGCAGGCACTCAGCAGCCACACATGGCTGCCGTGTCGGATACCACGGGTGCAGCTGGCCCCCCCTTCAGGAATGTGGAGGCTCGGGGCTCCTGTCGGTGACCGCAGCCCAGGATGGCTGCCTGGCTGGGCGTGAGGGCCGTGAGCACGCTGGAGTTCGGCCGTGCCCGGGCCACCTCTGCCCACTGTCTTGGCTCCCTTCCACACTGACCTGAAAGGACCCCCAAAGCAACAGGCCGGCCCGGGAACCCTGCACCAGTGAACCCTGCAGGGTCCCGGGGGCACAGCATCCTGGGTTCTGTTTGTTTAGGAACAGCCAAAACTCAAGGCACAATAAAAAGTGGGGAGAAGATTCCAGAGGGTAATGCAGCCGGCCCCAGGCCCGGAACCCATGCTGCTGCAGGCGGCCAGGCGGGGGCCAGCCCCACGGGGTCTCCTGCCCGCTCTGCTGACAGGTGTGACCGCAGTGGCCACAGGAGGGCTGGGGAAGGGGTCGGGATGGAGCAGACTTCAGAGGTCCAGTCTCATGAGAAGCCACCTTTTAAATGGAGAAGTTGTGTGGGGCTAGAGCTGGGAGCGCCTCACGGAGGGATCCGTCACGGAGGAATCCGTCGTGGAGAATCCGCAACAGAGGGATCTGTCAGGGAGGGATCCATCACGGAGGGATCCATCATGGAGGAATCCATCGTGGAGAATCCATCACGGAGGGATCCGTCAGGGAGGGATCCATCACGGAGGAATCCATCGTGGAGAATCCGTCACGGAGGGATCCGTCAGGGAGGAATCCATCGTGGAGAATCCGCAACAGAGGGATCTGTCAGGGAGGAATCCCTTAGGGAGGGATCCGTCACGGAGGAATCCGTCGTGGAGAATCCGTCACGGAGGGATCCCTCCCGGAGGAATCCATCGTGGAGGAATCGCCAGTAGCTGCTCCAGGGGCGGGGGAGGGGAGAGGCGACAGGAAATCCGAGCCCGGAAAGTGGCCTTTCAGCAGGATCCCTCTCCTCCCACCCCCTCGCGGTCTCTCCCCAGAATGTGCGGAGGAGCACGGCCCCGTGTCCGTGCTGTCACCCTTCCTGAGGCCCTGCTGTCACCCTGTCATCCTTCCTGAGTCCCGCCTCCTCCAGCAGAATCCCGCGGACCGTGCGTCTCCCCTCCTGGCTGGGCCAGCGGGGAGCTGGGCTCGCTGGTTGGCACAAGAACTTTCCCAAAGCTCTGGCCGAGGGCAGGGGTCCCCAACCTTAGGGCCATGGCCTGTTAGGAACCGGGCCGCACAGCAGGAGGTGAGTGGTGGGCAAGTGAGTGAAGCTTCCTCCGTATCCATATCCGTATCCGCAGCCGCTGCCCAGTGCCAGCATCACCGCCTCAGCCCCGCCTCAGGTCACCAACTGTTAGACTCTCCTGGGAGCACCGGTCCCTGGTGCCACAAAGGTTGGGGACCGCTGGCTAGGGGGTCCTGCCTCCCCCCCGGACAGCAAGTGTGGGTTCAGCTTGGGAAGTGTTGGGTTAAGGAGGCCCCCCGCCCCCTCGCTGGGGCTGCTCACTGCGTTTGCCGTACTAGTGTGCCTGGCGAACCTGGGCCGGGATAAAGCTCCACAGAACCCAGAAGCCTGTCAGTGTTCTGGAGGACGGAGCCACGTGGGAACCCACTTCGGGGACGGGTCTGGCCGGGCCCAGCGAGTTGGCCCGAGTGGTGGGTGCTGGAGAGGAGAGGAGGCCGGACTCAGTGAGCGGCGGTGGGCGTGGGCGTGGCCGCTGGCTCCTTGCCCCGCCCCTCCCCCATCCCTCCCCCCGCCCCTCCCCCCCCCGCGCCCCGCCCCCACGCCCCGCGCCCCGCGCCCCGCCTCACAGCTAACCCCGGCCTCGTCCAGGCCAGTCCGTGCTGCCAGGTTTTCGGTTTCAAATTATCCCCGGCGTGGGCCAGAATGCTTGGACGTTTAGGCATGGTGGGGGATGGACCCTGAGCCAAACTATATTCGGGCGGGGGGGAACCCAAGGGCCAGCGCTGTGCTCAGTAGCTGCACCAACCCCGCAGCGACATCCGTGCGTGCACCGCGGGGGCCTGCGCTGGGTGGGGGCGGCTGGGTGGGCAGGAGGCGGCAGGGTGAGCGAGGACCGCCCCCTCCCGGCCCCTCGCCCTGGCACCCCAGCCGGCCTGGGTCTGCGGCCACGGCTGGAATTGCTGCCGGAGAGTCCCAGTGGCATGAAAGGAGTTTCTTTATAGGTTTTGTGTAGTTTCTAAATTTAATGCCATGAACATATGTTACATGTATCATCAGAGAAACCAATAAGGAATGTTATTTCAAAATCGGAAATGACATTCAATAAACTGAAAAATTTCCATGATTCCCACCGTTTCTAACTCAACAGTTTGAAGCGGCTGGTTTAACGTCATGTTTTAGGATGAGATACAATCAGCAGAAAACATCAGCTAGGGCACATTGGCTCGTTTGTCCGTGGTGCCTGCATGAGCGTCCTACTGCTGCCGTCACTGATTACCCAAACCCGGGGGGCTGATAACTGCAGAGATTTCTCCTCTCCAGTTCTGGAGGCCGGAAATTTGGTATCAAAGTGTTGGCAGGGCTGCCCGCGCCCCAGCATCTCTGAGGGGGCGTCTGCTCCTACTTCTTCCCACGCCCGGGGGCTGCCAGCCTGCCTTGGCTTGTGGCGGCCTCACTGCAGTCTTCAGGGACTGCGTCTTTACATCTGCCTCTGCCGGTCGTCACACACCCCCCTCTGTGTGGACGTCACCTCCCCCCTCCTTATGTGAATGTATGCCATGGTGTTTAGGGCATCTCTTCACCTCAAAGCCCTTCACTTAATCCCGTCTGCAACAGACTCTCTCCAGATAAGGTCCCCTTTGTAGGTTCCAGAAATTTAGATGTGATATTTGGGAGGGAGGCTGTTATTCAGCGCCCCCACAGTGCCTGAGCCCCAGGCCCCCCTGGCTGAGACACTGTCCCCACCTTTCCTCACCGTATAGCCAGCCACCTTTGGGGCTGTCCTCCAGGCTCAGGCGGGGCGGGGTGAGGGGGGAGGTGGTTGCTATTTGGTGTCTCCCAGAAGGGTGGATGTTATCCCGCTACCTAGCAAACTGCAGTGGGGTCCTGTCCCAGGCTGCAGGGGACAGGGACGGGGATGGGGACTGTGCCATCAGCAGAGGGCTGTCCATGGGTCTCTAACACATAGCTCACCTGGCTGTGGCCTTGTACGGCAGGGACTGCAACTGGTAGGCTGTGGAGAGGGCAGCACAAGTAATGAAAATGAGCAAAGGGGCGTGGGGACCAGAGCAAACCGGAAAACACATGGTTCCATCTGAAGGGGGTGACTTCAGACCAGCCCATGCGGCCAGCAGGAAGGCTCACCCCGTGTGACCACATGCCCTCCCTTTTCCCAGAGAAGCGAAAAATCTGGAGTTCTCAGCGAAATCGCCTGAGCGGTCCACACTGGCACTAAATACACGTTTTCAGGGTCGGGCAAACAAAACCTCTCTGTCTCCAGCTGGGGCTGCCAGTCTGAACCCTTGAGTTGAATGAAGTTTCCAGAGCAGAGGGGATGCCCCCCAGCCTCCCAGCCCTGACTCTGACCAGGTGCTGGGGGGGCCCCCGAAGTTGCCAGGCGAGCAGCCCCCCGCCCTGCCCCCCAGGGTCCCAAGTGAATAGCAGGAAATAGCTCTGAGCCCCCAGCCCAGCTGGGCCCCATGCTCCCTTGGAGGAGAGGCGCTGAGTCTGGGGAAATCGGCGGTAAGGAGCCCTGCTCCCTCCCTGGGGACAGCTGGAGACTCACTGACTCATGAGCGGGTGGCAAGAATCTTCCAGGAAGTCTCATCCTGCTCTCCCTCTCCGCCTGGGCGGGGACGGCCAGCTTCCTCTGTCACCGCAGGCTGAGGGGACTCCAGGGCGTCTGTAGGGGTGACTTCTCCGGGCTCACCCCACCCCCCGCAGGTGCTCCCAAGCCTTCCCCGGCCCCCCTGCCTGGGGCGAGCCGGCTCCTCCTTCCGGCCACGTCGGGCGGGGTCGAGGGCCGGCAGTGGCTGCAGGCGAGGCAGGCCCAGGAGCCGGGCTCAGCAGAGGAAGCCGTAGCATCGCGGGAGCGGGGAAATGAAAGACTTCGGACGTCGCCAGGAATTTGACTCTGCGAGCTGGCTTCCAAGAGGCTAAGTGAAGCTTCTCCAACTGGATATTGAAAAGGAGCAGTGAGCGAGGCTCGGGAGGGCGGGGAGACGCCCGGCCGGAAGCCCGGAGCCCCGTGGAGCCCAGACGCCCGCTGGCCAGCCCGGACCCAGGACCCGGGGCTGCGAGCGCCCTCCAAGGCCCGTCTGCCTCGCTCCACCTCCTCATTCTCCCCTTCGCTCTCCGTGTGCTGATTCAGAGACAACGCAACTTCAGTGTGGGGCACAAACATATGATCAGCACATGGAAATGTGGTAATTTGGATGCATTCGCGATTGCAGCAGATTGAAGAAATTAGACCAGACAAAGAGTGTTTTTGGAGGAGGAGGAGGAGGAGGAGGAGGCAGAAAGGGGGAGGGTGACAGGGTGAGAAAGGGGAGGACGCCTCTGAAAAGGGGTCGCGGACTGCCTGCTGCTAAGTACGTCGTAGTGATGGAGAGAGACCGGATCTCAGGTAGGCACGGCCCTCCCCGCTCCCCGCCTGCACCTCACTCCGCCTCGGGAAGCCCCCGCCCGGGGTCGCTCATGGTCATTTTCGTGGACTCGGTCCTCTTCCTCTTGACCATTCTGAGGTCGTGGGAGGTAAAGTTCGGGAAGATGAGCCTCTCACTAAGTCTGGCTTTCACTTAAACTCGGCTCTGGCCCCTGGCAACTTCTCCCTCAGTCCCCGGCGTGCCACTTCTGCGTCCTCCGCCGACCGTGAATGCCGGACGGGGTGGTGGGACCTGCCTCCAGCCCGGGGGTCTGGGCGACAGGCTGCTCGGTGCTTGGTTTGTCCACTGTGTGGTTTGTGTGTCCGCCCCAGCCAGAGTCTGTCCTCATGGCCACCGCGACCTCCTCCCTGAAATAGATGTTGGTGCCTCCCCGGGACTTGATTACAGGGCTGGAAGCTCCCAGTACCCAGACGAGACACGGCGATGTGTGCGTGTGCGTGCACACGTGCGTGTGTGCGTGTGTGTGTGCACAGCAGAGCGCTTGCCCTGCCCCGCCCGAGGCTTGGGGGCGTCGGTGTCATTCGGGTCCCGTGCTCACCCGGGAGCCCTGCGACGGGGAAGGGGCAATGGTGATCGTCGACGGTTACTGAGGGACATTTCGGGACAGAAGGATTAGCAGATGTGGCTCTGCTCAGACCCTGGAGGAGAATCTCTGTTTAAGACATCTGGATGTCACGTCAGGGCAAGGAGTGAGGGTGGGAGGCTGGTCCTTGGGCCGGAGGGGCCTTACTGGTGCCTGGACACCCCCTTCCCCCCGTGCCCCGTTGGCAGCCCCCACGGAGAGGGCGCAGACCCGTGGGGCGGGGACATGACCAACAAATGGAGAAAAAGAGACTTCTCCTTCTTTAATCCCTCCCGGTTCCCTCAGCTGGGCCTCACGTGCTGTGACTGTGTCAGCATCTGATGGCATCATGGGTAATTCCTGTTCATCACAGTGCCTGCCACTTACACGTACCCCTGGAGCCGGGTGCTGGGGCCCACCGTGCAGGTCTGACTCCTCCTCGGGCATCAGCCTCGCTCTGAGCCTCAGGTGTTCCGAGCTGACCCCTGGGTCATAGTGAAGCCGAGAGGGTCGCCCCACAGTGCCCTTGGCCCTGGTCTGCCGTTTGCCATTGTGTGTTTTGGTGGGGGCTCCCCAAGAGGCCAGAGAGAAGGAAGGCTCGTCGCCACGGGGAGGGGAGCTGGCGACAGGGCGTGTGTGGGTGCCCCTGCCACTGGGCATGCAGACTGGCCGCAGACACCAGCGGAAGGCACAGCTGCTGAGACCACAGCTCGTCTGTGTTTGCGCTTGGCGACGTGGGCCCCCTGGGATTGGACAGGGGTGTGGCGTCAGGGTTTCCTGTTCTCAGCCTGGCAGGGTCTGCAGAGCAGGTGGCACTGGGCTGGAACCTCGTAGGGCCTGGCAAGATGGCCACTCCACTGGCCTCAGCTCCAGCCTTCAGTTTGGATGTCCCAGCCAAGGCCCAGTTGGGCGACCACTGAGGGACCAGAGAGCTGGCCCACCAAGGCCGGGAGGGGGGCCTCGGGGACTCGGGAGTGACGGCCGTGCCCAGGGACCTCCCGGGCTAACCAGGCTCCGGGAGCTTTGCATGCAGTGAACAAAACCGCCTTTGAAACAGCTGTCTCTGCAACCGTGCTGCGTGCCACCACCCTCCGCCGAGGACAGCAAGGCGAGGGATGAAGTGGGGACCTCCTCTCAGGCTGTGACTGAGGGAGAATCGGGACTTTCTGTGACATCCTCATTCGGACCCATTTTCATTAAAAAAATGCTCATTTCTTTCAACGCTCGGTTAGAAACTGGTCACAGGTATGAATGGAAAGGAAAATCCTCGCGCTCTCCCCGACGTCCGTGGGGCCTGGCCTGGCCTGGCCTGGCCCTTGGCCTTCCGTGGCAGCTCAGCACTTGACCAGGCCCTGGGGGAGTGAGTCCCCAGCAGGGACCCAGCGGCCAGGGCCTCCGTCTCCTAATCTGCAGAGAGGGGAGTTGGGTCGGCACAGCCTAAGGCAGTGTTCACACTTCCAGTGGGCTCCTGAGCCCGTTTGGGGGGCCCTGCCCGCTGTGGGGCTCCTTACTTCTCGCCAGGCATAGCGCTTTGTCTCACCGTAAGGTGGAGCGCACGGCCAAGGTGGGCCAGGGGCCCGGATGGTGTGTGTGTGTGTGTTTGTGTGTGTGTGTGTGTGTGTACACGTACGTGTACGGGCCTGCCCGGCCAGACGCCCCACCCGCCTGGTTCCTCGTAGTTGTCACTGCTAGTGCCCCACTGGGCTGGCCTTTACGTTCTGTCCAGCAGCTCTCTGCCCCTGCCCAGCAGCTGTCCAGGAAGGGTTGGGGAGGGCGAGGTCTGCCCACCCTCTGCGGAGGGAGTCGCCCTAGGACACCTCTCCCCAGCACCCAGCTCCCGCCCGGCTCATGAGCCTGGGGGCCCCCATCAGCGGTCAGGCACCCCTGGGAAGGTGCTGGAGGGCTCGTCAGTCAGCAGGATGGGGGTGAGTCATGGAGCAGTGACTGGCCGCTCCTTCCAGCCAACGGTCTGCGTTTTTTTTCCTTGTCCTGGACTGGCTTTGTGGCTTTTACAAATTAAGCAGTTTTATCTTGTTCCAAGGGCTTGCATTTCAGAGGGAGAGAATCTCCCAGAAGGGAACTTTCCACTGGGCTGCTGTTCCCGAGCCTCGCCGGGTCGCCAGGGTGAGTTGCAGGCAGGGAATGTGGAAGTCTCTGCTGGGTCAGGAATGTTGGCGTGGGGTCCACACTGTCCCTGGACGTCTGCCCCTGGCTGGGTGTCTGCCTGAGCAGCAGAGAGTGGTCACCCAGCAGGAGGGAGCCGGCGTCTGCTCTTCTCGGGCCCCCTGTCACGGGAGGCAGCGTCAGTCCTCACCTGTCCCCTGCTCTGCCGCTCCCTCTCGTCTCTGAGTCCCCAAGCCCTTCCTGCCACCAACCTGGACTGACGCCGTGGTTGTGGCTTCCTGGACCTGCTCTCGTCCCCTCTGGCCTTACTTTCCTGACTCCGAGATGAGAGGCCTGGCCCGAAGCCCTCTGGCCTCCTAGTCCAGCTCTGACAGCCAGGGGGCATGGGCCCTGTGCTGGTTTCTAAGGGCTGCTGTCACCAAGCACCGGAGGCTGGCGGCCACTGTAACCAGCAACCGATTCTCTCACAGTTTGGGAATCCAGAAGGCCACAGTCAAGGTATGGGCAGGGCTGGTCCTTTCCGGAGGCCCGGAGGGAGGCTGTCCCAGGCTTCTGGCCTGGCTTCGGGCGGTTGCTTGTGATCCTTGGTTTGGGGGTGTGTCACCCCAGTCTCCACTCCTGTCATTGCATAGCCTTCTCCTCCCGTACCCCACATCTCCCTCTGCTTCTCACGAGGACACTCGTCGCTGGATTTGGGACCCGCCTGGACCATCAGGATGACTGGCTTTCAGACTCTTAATTGATTACACTAGTAAAGTCCATTTTCCAAATAGGGCCACGTTCACAGGGTCTAGGTAGATGTGAGCTTTTTTGCGGGGGGCGACTTTCAACTCGCTGCAGCCCCCATGCGTCCTGGATGCACGGATGCCTCCATCCCCCAGGTCCCTCACTGTCCCACTCCGGACCTTTTGGTGTGGCCGCTAGCCTTTCCTGCCGGGTCCCTTACCCCATGTGGAGTTGAGGAGCTGGGCAGGAGTCTGCCCTGCCTCCTTTCTATGTAACGACCTTTGCCTGGTGCCTCATAATTTGTTTTGAGCCCCAAATTGGTCTATCCAAAATTTTTTCTGATCAGAGCATTTATTTCTATGTAAAGTCCTACGAAGGGATAAAATGAAAACCACATTGTTATGCGTTAAAGAACTGCCTAATGGCACAGCATGACATTGGGACCGTACCAGGCATTTACCAGTGGTCACCACAGCCATTCCATGCTGCAAGGGCCCGGGGTGCCCGAGGCTCCGTCCCGGACAGTGGCGTCTTTTAAAAACTGTGATAAAATCACACAACATAAGAATTTACCATTTTAACAATTTTTAGGTGTGTGGTTCAGTGGCAACAAGTACATTCATTCACCCAGTTGTGCAGCCGTGCACCCAGAACCTTGTCGCCTTCCCAGAGTGACACTGTATCCCCGTTAAATGCCAGCTTCCCATCCCCCTCCCCATCCCCCTCCGCAGCCCCCGCGACCTCCGTTCCACTTTCTCTTTCTATGCACTTGACTGTTCCAGGTCCCTTGTGTGATGGAGCATTTGTCTTTTTGTGATTGGCTTATTTCGCCTGGTGTGAGGGTCACGCACGAGGTGGCAGGTGTCAGAGTTCTCTCCCGTTGAAGGCTGACGAATATCCCAGCATCTGGGTAGACCACACTTGGTTTATCCAGTCATTTGTGGGTGGACGTTTGGGTTGCTCCCCGCTTTTGGCTGTTGTGAATGGTGCTGTCTTGAACACGAGTGTACATCTCTCTTCTCCAGTCCTTGCCTTCAAACCCAGCAGCGGACAGGCTGGGTCATCTGATGATTCCATGTTTAATTTTGGGAGGAACCGCCATACTGTTTTCCGCAGCAGCTGCATTTCACGTTCCCGCCGGCAACGCACGAGGGTCCCAGATTTCCCCACATCCTCCTAACATGTGTTGTTTTTTTTCTTTTTTCTTTTTTTGGAGAATAGCCATTCTCTTGGGAGTGAGCTGGTATCTCCTTGTGGTTTTGACTTGCGTTTTCCTGATGATTAGTGAGGTTGAGCATCTTTCCATGTGCTTGTTGGCCATCCGTATGTCTTCTGTGGAGAAATGTCTCTTTGGGGTCCTTTGCCAATTTTTAAATTGGGTTATTTTGTTGTTGTTGTTGTTGAGTTATATGGCCTCTCTATATATTCTGAGTATTAGTCCTTTATCTGATATGCGATTTGCAAATATTTTCTCCTATTCCCTGGGTTGCTTTTTCATTGTCGATGCACAGAAGTCTTTAATGTTGATGAAGTCCAATTTATCTGTTTTTTTTTCGTTCGTTGCCTGTGCTTTTGGTGTCATACCCAATGTCACAAATCTTTTTCCTGCATTTTTTTTCCTAAGAGTTTGATAGTTTTTGCTCTTGTGTTTGGGCCTTCGATCCATTTTGAGTTCACTTTTGCATATGGCGTGAGGTGGGGCTCCAGCTTCACGTCCTGGCTCTTGATTCAGCCCTTTTCTTGTCTCATACCCCGGCCAGCTGCAGGGAGCGGAGTTCTGGGCTGGGCCAGGGAGCCTGAGCGGTGGCCCGAGGCACTGCTGGACGTGTGCTCGGGGCAGCCCAGCCCGGGTCCTTCTGGGCTGCCGACAGAGGCCAGCCCGGGGTCTCCTGGGGTCCACCGTGCAGACGTGCCTCTTGTTCTCAGTGGCGTCAGTGCCTGGCCTGCCCGTGGGACTGGCTGGCTGTGCGTCAGAGCCTGGGGCTCAGTCTGTCCCCTTCCTCCCCAGACTGTCCCCTTGCTCCTCTTCAGAAAGCCTCCTCTGCCCCCACTCTCCCTCTTTGCTCCTGTGATCCGAGCCTCCATCTGCTTCCTGCTCAGAGTTGGTCATCCCTGCATCTCCCTTCCAATCCGGGCACAGACCTCTGCCTCCCGAAGCCACCACCTAAACCCCTTTGCCTAAAGCGCCACCGGCACTGGTCCCGCCTTCGCCACCTGCAGGAGGAGTCTGCAGATGGGCTCAGTGGTGGACTCAGCTCCCCTCGGGCTGCATGCAGGAGAAACTGAGAGGTTTCCTTTTAACAAGTGGCCCAAGTTTGGAGAGTTGTTTTGGGCCCCAGGTCCCACCTTGAATTTGGGACAGGTAGCATCGCAGATTTCAGCTCTTGGAGACCCATCTCTGCATGTGGGCTTAGGACCTGCCTTTAGAGATCCTCCTTCCCCCCCCCCGCCCCCCACAAACCAGGAAACTCTGACTTGAGCAAAGCTGAGTAAACAGAGCAACACACTCCTTAGAAATTAGCAAAGAGGCTCTGAAACTTGGCTATGAAAACTTGAAAATGCTTTTGTGCTGGGCTGAACTCTGGAGCAGATGGGTGTGACATGCCCAGCGCCCGTTTCTCCACCCAGCGAGTGTGAACAGCCAGTGACCTCTGCTCATACCCTCTGCCTTGAGTTCAACTCGTATCATTAACATCCCTGGGTTCCTGTTTGCAGAACCACTAGATGCAGGTTGTGCCAATTCATGTGGCAAAGATCTATGGTCGTCCTACGTGCAGGCACTCTCCTGGGTTCTTGGCCTACAGTGGGGAGTGAGGAAGATACAGCCCTTCCTCCCTTGGGACTTACAGTCTGCACTAGATGTCAGGCGGCTAAGAAATAAATATGTCAATAGATGATTTCAGACGAAGGCGGTGAAGAACCATGAGCGATCAATGGGGTCGTTACTGGGTGTGTGTGTCTGTGTGTCTGTGGGGTCACACTGATGGACGCCCTCTCTGAGGAGGTGACTTTGAGCTGAAATCTGCACGGCCAGAATGACCGCACCGGGCCAAAATCCAGAGGAGGGGTGTTCCAGCAACGGGAACAGCAAGTGAGGTTGCGTCGGGAATGCGTGGGTGCCTGGACTGTGTCATCAGCGAAGGGGGTGCATGTGAATCCAGCGAGGTGGGCGGGCCAGGCCACGCCGAGGCCCCGTGAAGGCTTGGTTTTTTTTTCTTGGCGTGATGGGCACCAGGTGGAGGGCGTGGCAGGACCTGAATGCCCTGTGGCTGCGGGGGCGGGGGTGGGGGGTGGTGGTGGCCCGTGTCAGGTGGGGAGCCGAAGCAGCAAGGCCTGGAGGGGAAGAGGCTGTTACGGTTGCTCTTTGCAATTGTATAGGGAGGGCCTGTGATTGCTGGGTAGACCCCGGGGTTGAAGAGGCCGCTGGATGCCGGACGCACTGACAGTTGGCCAGCCCCGCCCCACCAAGCCCCGCCCCGGCCCCGCCCCACCAAGCCCCGCCCCGGCCCCGCCCCGGCCCCGCCCCACCAAGCCCCGCCCCCCGGCCCCGCCCCACCAAGCCCCCGCCCCGGCCCCGCCCCACCAAAACCCCCGCCCCCCAGCCCCACCCCATCAAATCCCGCC
>JAQQSQ010000972.1:0-13374 GCA_028627145.1 Eidolon dupreanum | reverse complement strand
CAATTATATGTTAATTGTGTCAATTGCTAAAACTCTCAAGTTGACCTCTTTTCATATCACTATGGAACAGTTACATGAATCTGTATTTGTTTAAAAAGTCTTGATATCCTTATTAAAAGGTTTATAAACATTAAAAAAATTCTAACAGAACAGACTTACACTTTTTAAGAAATGGCTAACTTGATTCTCAACCTTATATTAGCTTATTCTTGTCTTTTCCACTGGCACATTTTTCTTGCCTTCTGCAAGTGTTAGAAATGCATACCACTTTGACATTCTTTCTTTTGCAAAATGGCACTAACATCACATAAGGTAGAGATTTGGTTAATTGATATACTGAGTTGACTGTCATGTTTTACAGCTTTGGAGAGTAGAAAGGACTATCTGCATTGGGTAGACTAAAACATTATTTGAAAAGTATGTTTATAGTTTTAAGAAAAGCTAGATAGCAAATTTTAAATTAAGTAATATTCTTATATGTACTTAAGTCCATCAAATAAAAGTAAATTAATTCTAAAGAACTTTGAAAATTACAGACATTCCACTGCCCTTCTCCTAAAAAGATGTCCTTTCGAAAAATGGATCCTAGCTGTACAATAGGATTTTACTGTCGAAATGTTCAGGACTTCAAACGAGCTTCTGAAGAAATTACTAAGGTACGTTTATTTAAAATATAATAATAATATTTGTAAATGACCGGTTTTTATTAGAGATAGCCTATAAAAATACAAAAATCTGTAAAGTTTGATACTTTTCTAAAATTTCCCCTTGAAGGCTAATATTATTAGGAATATTGTGAACAGAAAATAAAACTATTTGGAGATTCCTTGCCTTTGGTACTGATGAAACCAACTAGTGACCAGTTGAGAGTCCTTGCTCCACTAGGTGGCACTGTTGAAATAAAAATGCCTTAGCAGAAGGATTAGGTTATATGTGCAAGCAATTAGGTTATATTTTATTTGAAGAGGATTTTAAAAGGGCAATACCTTAGGGGGTAGAAAAAAATTAATGAAGTATTTGATCAAGCCAAATTGTGCATTATTTCTTGTTAGTCCATCTACTACTGCCTCTTTGATTTTTTTTTTTTAAAGGGAAATGGTATTTTTGGATATCTCAGAACTGCTTTATCAAATGAGCTGTGCTGTAACCTTCCAATAAGCTTGTCTAATCTGATCTATTCTACTTATAGGATCTTTGAAATAGGTTTATTTAACTCCTTCTCATTATCTTTAAACTTCTGCATTTTTCTGGTGCTTGAGTACAGTACTGCTAAAACATTTATAGAATAGCCTCAAGGATTATCTATATTTAGTACTTTAGAAAGTCAAAAAGATTACTTCTTTGGAAAGTAAGCATAACTGGATGGGTCTCTTTATTAGTATCAATAGCTATAGGTTACCATTTTATGGGTAATTAAAACCAATAATAAAATCACTTTTGGAAATTTTAGCTTGAGCTCTGATATAATAGTACCTTATTACTGCTTTCCTTACAGTTAATTTTTTTCAGGAAAATGGACATAGTAGGTTGAAATTTGATTTTTATACTGTAAAAATAAAATGAGAAAGTTAAACAAAAAGTTTCACGTAAGCTAGGTTTAGTTTACTTGACCTGCCATGTAAAAGAGGAAATTTAACAGAACCATGACAGAAAAATGAATGAGGAGAGGAGAAAATGAGCTATGTGAGAACTGTTTCTTATTCTTCATTTCTCACAGGTGTAGTCTTTTCATTCTCTCTTTTCAACCTGGAAGGCCAAGTGAACATAACAAAATATGTATTTTCCATTTCTCCCCTTTTTTATTCCTTGAAATTAGAAATATTTATATATTTTAGTTTGACAGTTCTCAGTCTTTATGAAGTATTCTGTATACTAAAATATACAAATCCAGATGATATTGTAATATAGATTGATATTGACGAACATTTTCCATGAAAAAGTTCCATTTCTCTGTTTCTATTAATTTATTTTCTATCTAGGTTAAAATAAGTCTGATTAGAACAGTAAAGCAGTCTACTCTTGAAATAGAAACAAACCAAATTATTACCAAGTTGAAAAAACAAGATGAACAAATGAGTTGCATATTGATATTTTCTGGTTAAAAACAGTTTTTGTGATTTTTACACTGATTTTTTACATTGGAAAAAATACTTAAGAAATCATTGCTCGATGCATTAGAGTCATATGCAATATGAAGGCAAAGAGAAACCATATTGAAATATCATTTGGAAATATTGAGAATTTTGCCAGCATCGGTTAACTTTGCTTTAATAAAAGTATTGTTCTTAATAGCTTTTTGAAGCAGTATCAAAAACTCATTTATCAATTAATAACTCGATCATTTACTTTTTCTTGGGAGATTGTAAGTTAAGCAGTTTCTTTTTCTTCCTAAGAATTGAATTTGGCATTTTTAGTAAAACAGTTATTTTTTTCTCTTTAAGAATGAAAACAACTTAAAATTATTTATTTTTAGGTAGGGTGTGTTTTAAATTTTCTTATTATGAAAATTAGGCTCAGTAGTCTAATTCCAGTGTTTAAATTGTAATGCTATATGAATATTCTAAAGCCTTAACTACTTGATTTTTAAAATGTTCACAAAAATTGTTAATTCAATTTTTAGAAGAACTCAGTTCAGCAAGTATTTGAGTAACTATCATACTGAAAACATAAAATGACCAAAACATAATCCCTACTTTTGAGCAAGTTATAAGGCTTCTACTTTAAGTAGCATTTATAGTTCAGGAGGGGGAATAAGACAGATGTATATTACATTTAATATGATAAGCAGCCATATAGAAACAGAAATAAATTGGTAGGGGAAGGAAGGGTGTTGGAATGAGAGGACTGTCTCACCTAAGTCAAAGTGCTTGAGATTTTTAATTTGGACCTGAACATTTTAGGCTTAATTTCTGTTGGCTTAAGGAGAAGGAAGGGTACTTCAAACAGAGGGAATAAGAGGAAAGGTATTGGAAAAGGGAAATGTAGAGTTTGTTTAGAGAATGGCAAATAGTCCAATTTGATAGGTGTCGAGGATACATATAGCGCAGGATTTCTGTCTTCTGACTGTCTGAATCTCTACGAGTGTGACCTGGGAGTCTCCATTTCTAACAAGCCTCCCAAGTAGTCTTGCTCACCAAATCTGAGAACCGTGTAAGATGGTACAACCTAAAGTTGTTTTTAGGTGGCATTAGAACATATTTTATTACTTATATATTTATTTATATTCATGTTTGAAAAATATAACTGGACTATCAAACGTGATTCTCCTATTTATGATTGACTGTACAAAGCTAATTAGGTTAAAAATGATGGAAAGGAAAATATTCGTTAATCATAATAGAGATGGCATACATAGAATACTGAAGGAGGTATATAATGCCCAAGGCTTGAGAAACACTGCTGTAGGAAATAGTGGAGGATGAGGCTAGAAAAAGAGGTTGGAATAATATTTGACAATCTTGAATGCCAGGCTGAAGACATTTGTACTTTAGCAATGTATTGATTTTTATTAATTTCAAGCATACAGAAATACAGAGAATAACATAATAAATACTTATGTGCTACCATTAAGCTTAAGAAAAATTATGTATATAATTGAAATATGCTACCCTTTCTCAATCTTATTCCCTTCCTTCCTCCTTTCCTCCCCAGTGGTAACAACTATCCTTAATTAGTATATAATACCCATACTTTTATAACCATAAACAATATATATTGTTTTGCATGTTATTAAACTTTTTATTAATGATATACTTATGTAAAAATGTCTATACTCTTCTGCAACTTTTATTTTCATTTAATAATGATCAAGAGATTATATATATGTACATGTGGGTCTAACTTATTCATTTAAACTGTTGAATAGTAAGTAGTACATTCTGCAGTATACTAATTTAAACTTTTTGTGGTGGTCATCTAACTTATTTCATTTTCTAATTATGAATAATGTGTATAAGAATATTCTTATACATATCTCTTTGTGCATGTACAACACTTTAACTGGGGTTATATTAGAAATACTAGGTATATTAGAGTAGAGTTGCTAGGTGATGGAGTATACATAATTTTAGGTTTGCTAGATATTGTCAGATTCTCTCCAGAGTGACCATACCAAGCAGTATATACGGATTTCCAATGCTTCACATCCTTATTAACACTTGATATTGTCAAACCTTAAAATTTTTAACCAATCTCATGGATATGAGATTAGTATCTTTTTGTAACTTCAATTTGTATTTCTTTGATTAGTAGCGAGACTGAATATCTTATTAAGGTTTATTGGCCTCTTTGATCCTTTTGTAAATTTCTCATTCATGTCCTTTTTTTCTATAGGTCTATTTAAAGAAAATCAAATAAAATTTATAATTCTGGATACTACCACTTGTTGGCTTTATGTGTTGTAAATATATTCTTTTAGGCTATTATTTTCACTTGTTAATGGCATCTTTAATTTAGCCAAATTAGTAAATCTTTTTCTTTATGGGTTTTAAATTTTGTATCAAAGAAGTCTTTAATAACCAAAGGTTATAAACGTAAGACCTATATTCTCCTACATTTCTTCCAAAAGTTTTACGTTTTACACTCATAACTTGTATATATCTTAAGGTAGGTACCTTTTTTTAAAAAAAAAAAAAAATATATATATATATATATAAAACATGGATAATCAATTGTTCCAGCATCATTTCTTAAAAGGTCTAACTTTTCTTCATTGACCTAGGGGAGGACAGAGCTGTGGGATTGCAGAGGAGGGAACTGTTTTGAGAGAGTTTGTGAAAGTAGAATTAGTAAGACCAAGCAGACACTGGACTTGGGGCAAGCAAAAGGGAGAGCTCAAAGACAAGTCTGTTTTATATCTAGGTGTCTAGGAGAAAAATTAATAGTTCACTAATAGGGTCATTCATTTAGTCAACAAATGTTTGATCTCACTCCTACCACTCAACCAAAACTCCTTTTCAGGGCCATTGATGACTCCCACATTGCTAAGTCCATTGGTTATTTCTTAGTCTTCATCTTACTCATCCTGTCATTAGCATTTCACTTAGCCAGACATCCACTGCTCCTTTCATATGTCGTCTTCATTTGGCTTCCAGGAACAAAACTTTCTTGGTTTTTCCCATTCTTATTAGTCATTCTTTCTCAAGTCTCCTTTGCCTGCTTTTTTCCCCTAACCTTTTAATTTTGGACTGCCCCAGTGCTTAGTCTTTAGTTTTCATATATTTATCTTGGTGAGCTTATCCAGTCATATAACTTTAAATATCAGTTACAAGTCAACTAAAACCAAGATTGTATTGTTACCCCAAACCTCTCTTCCAAATTATAGATTATATATGTCTAGCTGACATTCAACATCTTTTGTATGTGCGATGCACATATCCTGAATAAATTTCTGATTTTATTTTTAAGCTTGTTCCACTTATAGTTTTCCTTATCTCATTTGATGGCAAATTTATCCTATCTGCTCAGGTCAAAAGCCTTAGAGTTATCCTTTCTATCTCTTATTATCCCATAACTACTTATATGTTCAAAGTTTATCTAGAATCGGACAACTTTTCACACCTCCACTGCTACGATCCTGGTCTGAGCCACCGTCATTACTGCAGTGGCCTCCTAATTAGTTTCCACCCTATTCTCAATTTAGCAGCCCAGATAATTCTTTTAAAACATAAGTCAAATCATATCACCCCTATCCTAAAAACCTGCATTGACATCCCAGTTTACTTAAAAGTAAAAAAATTCTGAACTATATTCTCCAAGGCCTTTGATAATCTGTCTTCACGCCCTTCCCCCTTACCTCAGCCTGTCATATCTTATTTTGCCTTCTTTCATTGTGCTGTAGCCATGTTGGCCTCTTGCAGATCATCTAACCTAATAGGCAGACCCTAATCTTAGAGCCTTTGCACTAGACTGGAATGCATTTCCCTCAGATATCTTCATAGCTGATGCCTTCACTTCCTATAAGTCTTGGCCTAGATATCTCCCTCTCGATGAGGTGTAATCTGACCACTTTATTTAAAAATGCAGTCTTCCTCACCATTCCCTTTTACTTTGTCTTTTTACCTTTTCCTTAGCACTTATTACTTTCTAATACACTACACAATTCATTTATCTATTATGTTTATTATTACCCATCTTCTCCAGTGGAATATAAACTACACAGGGACAGGAATGTTTTTGCCTGTTTGGGTCAGTGATGTATCTCAAAGTATCTAGAACAATGCCTGGCCCATGGTAAGTATTCAGTGTATTTGTTGAATGGCTGGAGCTGGGTATGCAGTGGCAAAAAGAGTTATGACTCCTGTCTTCATGAACTTACAGTCTAGTGGACAAGATGGACTTTAAACACATATACATGCATAACAAAAACTAAAATTCCATGAAGAAAAAAATGGGAAAGAAAAATAGGAAAGACATAATTTGGGGAGTACAAAAACATTTTATAAGGTATATTCACTGCATTTTGCTTAAGGTTCAGATAAAGTCTTGGCTGGTCCATTTAAACCTACTCCATAATTAGTAAGAAAACAAGAGAATAGTGAGAGCTCTCCTAATTATAACACTTAAATAACACAGTTTCATGACTTGCTTTAAGAATGCTTGGAAATCTTGAGGTGGGAGTAGATAAAATGAACAATAGAGTTTGGCATAATAATGGCTAATAGGGATAGCAGAATTTCAGGAGGAGTTAGGAATATCTTTTATTTCATTGAAATGGTTAATCAGGGAATTCCTGTGATAGGAAGGCAAATAGGTAGAATTGAGAGGTGAATATGATGAAGTGAGGTTTACTGGGATTGTGTCTAACACAACCATTCTTCCATCTACCACTTCTTTAGACTTCATCATCTCTATGGAATAGTTCTATTTAATCCTGTCTCTAATCTTTCTGTTAACAGTCTCCTTTTCTCCCTCCTTTTCTCTCTTTCCCTCTCTCCCTCCCTCTTGTCTCCTGAGTAGTTAAATCATATTGTTAAAATATTTTATGTTCTTTTTTTGGTTCCTGCATGGTATATATGTGATAAAAGTTTCCAGTTGTGATTGTGGGTTTGTCCATTTCTCCTTTAAGTTCTCTTATTTTTCATTTTACGTATTCTGAGGCTATGTTATTAGTTAACATACAAATATAGAATTGATAGATCTTCTTATTGAAAACTGATTCTTTTATATAATGCTCTATCTCTAGTAATATTTCTTTAAATTCCATTTTTGTGCTTTGTTGTAATATATTTTCATCCTGCATATATTTTCAATTCCACAAGGCATTATGTTTTAAACAGTAAATGTTACCCTTACTGATGCCTTTCATTCTTTCTTTCTGAGATCATTTTAATTCCCTTTGAAGATTTCCCTTTACTATATTTCTTTTATTGCTCTTTGCTGGTGATAAATTCTCTCAGTTTTTATTTGAATACATCTTTATTTTGCCTTCATTAAAAAATTGGAATAATTGCAGCCTTACTGGAAAGTTGTAAGTAAAACACAAATAACTTTTTTCCCTGAGCCCTTTGAGAGTAAGTTGCTAACCGAGTGCCCGTCATCCTTGAATAATTGAGTATAAAATTCCCACAAAGACATTCTCATACCTAACTACAATCCAACTTTCAAAATCAGGAAAATAGCACTATATATCATCACCATGTAATCATCAGACACTATTAAGTTTTGCTAATTATCTTATTAATGCTCTGTATAGCAAAAGGATCCAGTTCAGAATAATGTGTTGTATTCGTCTATCTCAAATCTCTTTTAATTTAGAACAGTTTCTCATCTTTCCTTGACTTTCACATAACCTTCATATTTTCAAAGATTATAGTACACTTTGTTTTTTTTTTGTTTTGTTTTACAAGATACCTTTTAAAACTTTGTAGTCTGTCCCCTCATTTTGGGTTTGTCTTATGATTCCTCATGATTTTTTCAGGTTTTCTATCTTTGCCAAGTATATCACAGAATTGATACTCTGTTCTTCTCACTGCATCCTGGTGGTTGGCACATGATTTCAGTTGGTCTCTTTCTCGGTGATGTTAACTTTGATCACTTGATTAGGGTGGTATCTGCCAGGTTTCAGTGTGGCTCCAACACACCCAGTAGACCAGAATGACTTTCATGCCCCCATGGATGCCTATTTTGCTCATCCTCATTTAGTGGCTTTAGGGGGGAAGGGAAGAAGAAGAGCTTGCCTTTATTGTTGAAGGATATTTTCATTGGATAGAATTCTATCTTAGCAGTAGTTTCGTTCAGTACCTTAACGATATTTATTCCATTGTTGTCTGGCTTCTGTTATTTCTTGATGTTTGTACTCCCTCTAAGATCTCATCTTGAGATGTGCCTGTTTTGATTGCTTTCTGGTGTTTTCTATTACTTGCTTGCTTTATCTACTTTATTTCTTAAATTGTTCTTGGTGGCAGGATTAATCTCATCTTGGCCTTCTTAAATAATTATATGTATAAAATACTTGTTTTAGCTATTTTTTTTAAGTTGTAAGATGAGACTATAAAATTTTATTTTATTTTTTTTTTTAAATTTTGTTAGGCAAGGCAACCCTTGGTTGACCTCACAGATTGCAAGGACCTTGTCATTTTACAATCCCTTATTTTTTACGCCTACAGCACCTGGTCTTCCTAGGTGGTCTCCCATCCAAGTATTAACCAGGCCCAACTCTGCTTAGCTTCTGAGATCAAACAGGATCGGGCTTGTTCAGGGTGGCATGGCTGTAGACGATTATAAAATTTTAAAAACCCATTTTTTTAAATCTTAACATAAAAATTAGTTTTCTTTGTATTTTGTTGGAATTTTACCACATGAGTACTATTTATAAAAAGGACCATAGGGTTACAGTTTTATCATATCTATCCAAAGAAGTGTTGTTACTAAAGTAAATTGTAAAAGTAAAATAAAGTAAACCAAATGAAATGCAACTCCATTTTTCTGTGTACTCACTCTAAAAACTTGGAGTCATCCTAGATACTTTGCTCTATCTCACACCCCATGTCCATTCAATCAGCAAATCCTATCATCTCTCCTTCAAAATATATTAGGAATTTGATAACTTCTCACCACTACCATGATTACCCTGGGCTACCATCATAGCTTCCTTGGGATTATTGCCATAGCTCTACTTCCTTCTAGCATCCAGTGTTGCCGCTGAGAAGTTTGATTTCATTCTGAATTATTGTCCTCTGAATGTAAACTTTTTTTTCTCTCTAAAAGTTTTTGGCTTTGAATCCCAGCTCCACTTCCCCATTCCTGTGTACCTTTGGCCATATTGCTTAACCTCTTTGTGAATCAGTTTTTTTCATGGAATGAAAATAATAATAGCTACCTCTTTCTGTGGCCTCATTGTGAGGATTACATGATTTATTAAGTGAATGTCTGATTTATAGCAGTTACTGTATAAATTGTTAGTTATTATTATTTGTACCAAGTATTCTGAACTTTATTATGTGTCTTGGTTTGCATTCTTTTTCACCAATTTCACCTTACTCAGTTGTGATCTTTTCCCTACAGTTGCTTTATTTTTTCAGAGAAAAGTTCTGCCATCTGCCTGTAGAATGTATATTGGCTGGTGGTGCTTCAGGAGTAAGAAGTAAAAGATGCTAATGGCCTGACAGTTTAATATTTTAGACTAAATTTTAAGCTTTTGTAATCATCACTGTGCCTGGTGTACTAGAGTTGATAGCTTTATTTGTTTTTTTCCAAAGAATTTTTTCCTGTGTGTGGGATGGCTGGTGGGCAACAAAGGCAGTTTAACTCAAGAATATGTGCTCATAAGCACTATTCTGTACAGTTACCTGTTTATACATCAAGCCATAGTCCAGACAGTTGACTGTCTAATGTTTATTTCAGGTAATGGTGAACTAATTATTTTCCTTAGAAGTCTCTTTCATTTTCAGACAGACCCTTATCGTTAAAAGTTTTCCTGTATTGAGTTGGAATCAGTCTCCATGTAACTTTTACTCCTTTGTCTCATAGAGTAAGAGAATAAGTTTGCTTCCTCTTCCGGTCCCATTTTCCTCAGTGGTACACAGTTTCCCATACCCATTGCTATTTTGCTAAAATGTCTTTTTGAAAACACCTTAGTGTTTCAGGTTTATGTTCATGATTACATTTTCCCTCTGTTTAGTTCTGTATTCTCCAAGTGAAATCTGAGGGATATTTTTCTTGCATAGAACTTTTTTACCTCTGGGATTTAATGATAGGAACTCTGATTCCTTTTAAATTCTTCAGGGGCTTATTATTTAGTTGGGAAGACATGAAATGGATAATAAAATGACTATATAAGAGCATATTTTATAAATGCCAGAATACTAATATTATGAAATAATGTCAATAATAATGATAATAGCCAACACATAAGATGCCAAGGCAATCTTCTAGTTACTTTACATATATTACCTGATTTAATTCTCACCACAACTCTGTGAAATAGTTGCTATAATACCGACATTTTACAGCTAAGGAAAACGAGAGAGTCTAGTTAGGTAACTTGCCCAGGATCACACAGTTTATAAGTATCAGCCAGGTTTTGACTGAGACTGAGTTCCATAGTCCATGTTTGTATTCCTTACACTATACTAGACCCATCTCTAGGACTTTGGAGAAAGGAGGAATCACTGTGGACCAAGATACTTAACAGTTGAATTTGAGCTGAAACTTTAAGGGCCAATAGACTTTGTACAGTCAGAAAGGAAGTATGAAGGGTAGCTGGATGATAAAAACATCTTGAGCAGAAACACTAAGACAGAATGTTATGGGACGTTTAGGGTAGAAGATTATGGGACGGTGAAACTTATGTCAGGTGTTAATGTGGCTAACCAGGGCCTGTGTGCTCTGACTCCTGTGTACCTCTCTTCCTCTTTTCCTCTACCCTTGAGCCATACTGGCCTTCTCTCTGTTTTTTGAACATGCTAACTGAGGTGGCATCCCAGGCCTTTGTAGTAGCTGTTTTTGGCTTGGAGTACTCTTGCAGAACCTTTATGCCTGACACCTTATTGTCATTCAGGTCTCAGCTTGGCCTTTTCCGATCACACAACCTACAGAAACCTTTCAGTCCTTCCTTACCGCAATACCCTGTTTTATTTTTATGGTGATTATTCTCTCTGAATGATGCGGAAGCACTATTAGTTATCTGTTCAATAGCCACCTCTCTTTTTGGCTACAAGAATCCTGATTTTATTTGGGATAATTGTGTGCCCACCCAAATACTCATTTTTCTTGGTTTGCCTTGTATTTACAGTTTGGCCACTGAGATATAGTGGGTGTGTGCTGGAAGTTTCTTGGCAAGCTTTCGCTCTTCTGATGAAATAGTGGATATAGATGGAAAGCTGTCACTCCCTCTGTGTCTACCCACCCCCATCTTGAATGCATACTCAACACTTGGAGTTTCAGTAGTTCCATTGTGATCATGAGGGAAAAACCAAGAGAACTGTAGAAACCATTAGACATTAATTAACTAAAGTAGCAATGTCAGACTTTTTGTTATGTGATAAAAAATAATTCCTGTTACTTAAAGCCATTATTAATTGTTTTTTATTCTGTTTTTATCACTTGGCAACAAAAACCATTCCTAATTAATGTAAATTATGTTACCAGTGATAGAAATAGGGAAAACTGGCAGGGGGCTATTTTTGGAAGGAAGAAATGATCATTTTATTTTGGTATGATCAATTTGAGTTGATACTGCAACATGTCTCCACTTACTGTAGGAGGCGGTATAGTATAGTGGTTACTATAGAACCAGACTGCTTAAGCTTAGTTCCTGCCTCTGTCAGTTAGTAGCTGTGTGAACTTACACAAGTCATTTAATGCCTCAATATTTCACTTCCCGCATGTAAAACATGACTGATAATAAAGCTCAACAGAGAAAGGCTCATAGTTGAAACTGAGAGTAGATAATATTTTTAACAGAGAATATAAAATATACAGAGAAGATAAAGGATCAATAATTGATTAATATTTGCATTTTGGAATGCAGGAATAAGTGGAATCGATGAAGGAGATAGAGAAGAAATAGTTTAGAAAATAGGAAGAGAAATAGGAAACCAAAATATAACAGAAATAACAGGAAATACATATTTTAAGAAAGAAATGCTCAGAAGTATTGATTGTTATAGAAATATCAAGAGAATAGGAACTAATAAAAGGGCTTTTTTTAAATCTAAGGACTAGAAGAGAGTATTTCCACTATAATGAGGGGTAAAAATGGGATTAGAGAGGTTTAAGATTAAGTAATAAAAGGCCTTTTTTTTTAAATCTAAGGACTAGAAGAGAGTATTTCCACTATAATGAGGGGTAAAAATGGGGTTAGAGAGGTTTAAGATTAACTAGTGAGGAGAGAGTGGAGTTAATATCACGTGCGCATTCAACTTCAACTCATTTATATGAAATCATAATGAAACAAGTATGTATTTTTCCATGTATCTTTATTATATGTTGTACATTACTATGTTCTGTAGTGTATTGTACATTTACACACAATACCAAACAGGGTTTTATACACAAAATTATGCATAGCACCCTTTCAATAATTTGAAGGCTTTTTGAAGATAATTTTGACTGTATTGATTTTGACTATATTTGATTTTCATATTATAGGCTGACTTTAGAACCTAACCCCTGATTAAATGTAGCTCCACTGTGGTGACTGTAGACCATACAGGTATAGACTGCTCTGTACTGGGTATAATTTTACAAGAGTACTGGCAAAGCTAGTGGAAAAGGTTTTGGCCTGGGGAGAAGTGGTCATCTCTAGGTCTATTTCTGTTCTTTCTTATAACTACTTGCATTATGATATAAGAAATTGCTTAACTTCTGTCCTCCAGCTTTTTCCTTTGTAAATTCTGAAACCTGTCTCAACTTAGTGCATAGGAAAAATGTGATAAAATATTTGACCTTCTGAAAAGAAATCTGTGATTTGCCTTTTAGGTAATAAAACTATTTCTTGTATCTTTGGCTATCTTATTAAAATAGAACAGAGGACTTGCCTATTCTAAAGTTATTGTTGAACAAATCACTGAAACCTGTTTTGAAAAGCAGCTGTGAGATAGTAAATTCAATTATTTTAAATTTTACTCTTTTTTCTTACTGTATAAGAAATACATGTTAGAAAGTTTGGAAAATAGAAGTATTAAAAAGTCATCAGTAATTCATTTAGAATCACTTAATATTTTATTGTATATCCTGCTAGTCTTTTGAAAGTATGTATTTAAATTACTTTAACGTATTGAGATTAATTTTTATATATAGCTTTATATCCTGTTTTTTTAACATTATATAATAAATGTTTCCCCAAATTATTAAATAACTTTTACTATCTTTTCTTGTATGATATCTCAATTGCTAATACCCCCATGTCATGTAGATAACCTAATTTGGAAT
>JAQQSQ010000971.1:0-13375 GCA_028627145.1 Eidolon dupreanum | reverse complement strand
AAAAAAAAAGAAACAACATGATCATGGTTGCATTTCAGAAAGATTAATCATTTTGACAATAAGTCCTCAATGAGACAGCCAAGAAAGTAGAAGACCAGTTAGGAGGATATTCAATCATTCACATAAGAAATTGTAAAGACTTTAATTAAGGCTGCTTGATAAAAAGTATAGAAAGTAATGAACATTGCCAAGAATCGTCCAAGAGGCAAAGTTGATAAGACATGGTGCCTGAACAGATATAGGTTATGACAGCAGATGATGTCAAACTGGACATGTAACTTTCTAGCTTATTCCACTAGGAATGTGGTAGTGTCATTAATCGAGATAAGAAATTGAAAAGGAGAGAAAAGTTTTAGGCTATAAGGTTAGTAAAATTAGGGTTTGATTTTAGACATGTTAAATTTGAAGTGTTGTGAAACAGTTTTATTGTCCAGTAGACATCATGTCTCAGGTGAAAGATTAGAACTGAAAGTAGAGATTTGAGTTTCAACAGCATGAGCACAACAATGAATTGAGTCGGAAATATAGATAAGAGTTTAACAGCAGGACGTTGATGCTATAGAGAAGATGAGATTGTTTATTCAAAGTGTGTGCCATAAGAAAGAGAAAAAAATTGAGGCTAAAAACATGAGATAACCAATATTAAAAGTGAAGGAAAGGAAAGAGAAATCCTGTAAAGAAGACAAAACAAAACAAAACAAAACAAAAACAAAACCACAAAGGAGGAAAAGGGCAAGAGAATATGTTGCATTACAAACTAAGAGAGAAGGTATCAATAAGGAAGAAGAGAATGAATCCAATCACATACCATAAGAAGGACAGTCAGAACAGGGTCAGTTCTTCTTAACGAAGACTCTTGTATTTATAACCAAAGTCTCTCATTCTGGAAGCAAGCCATCTTATTTTTACAGTTTAGTTTACAGAATACCTAGTACATTATGTATGTATTTAAGTGTTTGCCATGATGATAAGTGTAATATAATCTGCATCTTTTTCAGGCAAATACTTTTAAACTTTATTTAATGGAATATATATATTTTATATGTGTGTGTGTGTGTGTGTGTGTGTGTGTGTGTGTGTTTATGGCATAAATACATTAAATATTTTCTGACCCTTAAATTTGTAAATGTATATATTTGTATATTATATTTTCCCCCTTTTTAATTCTCCCGCCCTTTACCCCACTTCCACCCCTGACCTATGGTTGTTGCCATCTCCCTTTTTTGTTTTAAGAACAGGATTTCTGAAGGAGAGCATCTCCTCCCATGCACTCGCTGCATGCACCCGTGGCCTGGCGCACCCAGGGTATGGTCCATGGCTTCATCTGGGGCGCAAACCCAGGACCTTCTGCATGTAAAGCAGATGTGCTAACCACTACACTATGGAGCCACCCCTACATTTTACATTTTATAATACATTTAAACATACATATATATACACATTTGTATGATAGAGAAGGCTATAATATATCTCAATAATAGTAATAAGCTATTCTTATTAGTCATAATAAGAATAAGAAGCTATTAATCTCAATAATAAGAAGCTACTCTTAGGATTCCCTTCATTGATATACTATGATTTGTCATACTTGCTTCTTATATTCGTATGTACATGGATTCTTTATCTTATGGTACAAATAAGGTAAAAACTAAATATATTTTATTTCCTTATTAAATACACTAACTCCAAATTGCCAATAGTTTGATCAGACTTCCCAGGAGATAACTGGGAAGTAATGATTCATCAAACTCACTTATAATAACTTAATATCAAATTGAATGTCAACTAATCAGTTTAGAAAAAAAATCACTAATATTTTTAAACTAAGTACTTGCATCCTTACTTATTTAATATTTTAACTTGCAGGGCTTTTTCCTGCAGGTAAGTATTGTTAACAGGATTGAAAGTACCTGTTTCCCATTTAGACTTATTTTGTTCTCAATATTGCTGCTCTTATTTGGGGTGAAGGAGTTGCAAAAAAAATTTGAAGATGAGATTGCAATTAGGGTCTGTAATCTGAAATACTCAAAGTTGCCAATTATTAGTGCAAAGCAGGCTGGGTTTAATACAACAAGCTTTGGAATAGACCAGCATATCAGGGAGCCTGTGTCCTGCGGAAGAAGCAGCTAGTCGGCTGCAGGCAAATTTGTTTTCCTCATGCTATGTTTTAAAGATGATACATAGTGGTCACCACAGAGAATAGAACTATTTCTTTGGGATATAATTCATGCTTATACATAATCTTAAGTATTAGACATGTGGTTTTGTCTTTAATATCATCTTCTATCTTCTGTACTTATGGCAGGCTTGATTTTCCTCACAGATTTTGGCACTTGGTACTTTAATTAAATAACGCCTTTTTTCATTCTGTTCTAACATGAGAAAATTTCGACTATGTAATTTCAGGGCTCCATTTATTTTCATTGTTTAGATTACCACTTTATTTTAATTGTATATCTTGCAGAAAGAATTATAGGAATAAATTTGAGGTGGTTATAATTATAGTGACATTTAGGTTAAATAGTAGAGAACATAATTTCTATAATTTTAAAAGCACATTCAGTTCTCCAAAGGGTTGGGAATTCATAGTATTGGACTAAAATGGATGTCATGCTATTTGATTTGTTGTTGTTGCTACATTTTTGCTCAAATTTTAAAGAACCAAAATGCTATAGTGCTGAAAGAAAAATATTGAAAACATAACTTTAAAACATTTTTAATATGTAAAGCCAGAATTTGGAACATAGGCAGTCTTTAAGACAATCATTTCTGACTTTAAAATGCCTGGTACTCAACATGAGCTCATTCCCATAAAGGGTCCCTCAGCTCCTTGGCGAAAGAGAAAGGAGAAAGTAATAGTCTATTTTAGTCAGTGTGTTGCTGGTTTTCATTGCTGAGTCATGAGGGGATGGTCTACTTTTTAGTTCCCAGAAGGGGATGTGGAATTGTCTACTAAAAATGTTAAATAATGCTAGAAGAAGTCTTGTCCTTTCATGTCCCTTTCCTAGACTGGAGTCAAGATGGAGAAGCTGCTCTTCATTAGAAAGGGTGCATTGAGAGAGTTCTTCCCTCAGAGCATTTCAAAGTTCAGTGTTTAAGGATTTGGTTTGGGTTCTTTTCCCCATGATAAAGTATAGGAAACATATCTGTGGATACTTCCCCCTGTCTTTTTCACTTCACTTTTTTATAAGTCTTGTATCTTCCTGTTTTTCCTAGATCTGCTTAATATTAGGTATTGAAAAATTTTTTGTTCACTCAAACTTTTCAAAAGTCAGCCTCTGTCCTTCTCAATTTTCAGAGGTAATCGTATTCATACTTAGAGCATTAGAGAGAGTGGATGGATTTGGCAGTTAACCTCCCAAGCCAGCAAGCTGTGGCCTTTTTCTTACCCTCCCTCCTTTCTCCCATGCTCCTAGTCATTAGCACTTGGCCAGAGGAGTGGGTTTCTTCCCACTCACTAACTTGTATTTCGATTCTCCTGCTGGGACTAGAAACTTCTGATCAGCTTAGACTTTAGGCTATGGTTTTTACAATCTAACTCTCATTTCAATTTCTCTGTAGGGATTTTTATTGCCTCATAGTCAATGGCCCTGGGTCTGCTTTGAATAGGAAGAGAGTTCCTCAAATAAAAAGGTACTTGATGCCTGTTGCTTAAGTAGTAGATACTACTGTTAGGAGATTCCTGTCAAAAGTCTCACTCCTCACCTCCCCATGTTGAATGCTATGGTTAATGACCTGGATGTTCTCAAGGCCACACTGCCTTATTAGCCATCATTTGGCTTGGTAGCACCCTCACACTTATGCCAATACTGTAGGTGATGTAGGCCTTCCACCACTGACCCTAGCTAATTTCCTGCATGCTCTCTACTAAAAGTATATCAGACTATTCGCTGAAGCTTCACTGGCTATGTGCTTGTTAGCCACTCAAGTTTTTGATAAGAGATGAGCAACTAGCTAAAAAAACAAATTAACAGAACATACAAACATGGGTACATTATCAATAGACAGAAGGCAAAACCTGAAATAAACATCATTTAAGATTCCAGAGCTTTTCAATTTAGCATTAAAGTAATACCTTCCTTTCCAAATTTATCACATTTTCCCTCCTTTCAGTCCCCAGAGGATTCCTCGAACTCTACTTTTATCACAAAACTGAAGCCTTTTCACTTCTTCACATGCCTAGTGCACATTATTGTTTTTTTCTTACCATAAAATTCTATTTCAAAAACATTGGACATAATAAAGCTTAAAATCTTTTTTAGAGAGATTGCCTTTTAGAAATGGGTATAGGTCCAAAGAAACTGATTGGCTAACTTAGCAAATTGTTACCCAAGCTACTAACTAAATCACATTCAGGTATGCTTACTTTTCATATGACATCATATTTACAAACTCAATGCTGAATGGAACTGAAGAGAACATTGCTTTATAGAGTAGAGAAAATATAAATAAAATAAATATTAACAAGTTCCTTCAAAATATCTTTATATATATCTCGTCTACATTTACATATATCCATCTATCTGAATCTGTCCTACTCTACAGATATACAGATTTCAGAAACTTCTGGAGGAATATGTACTTACTCCCCATAATTAGAAATAATAACTTTATTACTCAATGATGATAGCCAAGCTCAGAATCCAGAAGATGATGTGAAGTAATTAGTTACTGATCCCAATGGGTTGCTAGAATTTGGACTGAATCCAACTTGAATGGGTGCCTAGACGCCATTTCTCCTTTGGTGACCTTTCCCCTGTTATTGGCTACTCTCCTGCACTGACCTGTTTGTCATAATTCTATCATGATGCAATCCCTAGAAATTAAGTCTAGAGTAGTTCTATCCTGATATAACATAGTAGATTCTTACATTCTTCAGATTGGAACAAATACAAGAAATCAAATATCCTCACCAAAGAAAAAGAAAAAAAGGAAAAAACCAACACAACAAAAGAAATCACCATCAAACAACAACAACGACAAAGCTTTTCCTTTGTTCATATTGATCACCTGCCTCCTATAGCATCACATTAACTTGATAGCTTATTGTTCTAAAAGGTCCCCTGACTGGATGGAAGGGAGATGATGCGGAAAAAGAAAGTGAATAAGACAGAAGATTCTCTGTTGCTCAGTTATGTCCATTCTCTCTCTTTCTCAATCTTTCTCTCTCATCACACTATCTCTATATATTTTTTCTGTGTTTACTCATAAACAATACATTAATCAATGCAGATTCTAATAAAGTTGCATTTCACTTATGTCTTTCACCCTCCTTTTATATTCAGTGGTGGTAATCTTCCTCTTCTTTCTGATGGCAACTCCAGCATGTCAAATTACCTTTTTACCCATTTAAGGACCATGCTATAGAATTGTTAAGTAAAAAACAGAATCCCAATTTAGAAAGTATAATGTCCATTTCATGACATGAATTAAAATTTGACTTTAGTTTACTGTGTCACTGGGGCCTGACATGAATATATACAAATTTATTGTCCAGCTAGTGCTGAAAAAACAAACAAACAAACAAACAAACAAACAAACAAAAACTACCTTCTTTTATCCAGGTTCTCTGTTAGTCCATATAGTGTCTCTGTGAAAATTAGAAGGAAAAAATGTTCTTTTCTGTGAGTACACTACCCTATCAGGGTAGAGGGCTTGGCCAATGGAACCCTGTCTGAAATTCAGCCCCATCTTGTCCACTCAGAGGATTCCAGGACACTATGATCAATGTTGAGGACACACACTGCACAATTGTGTAATTACACCTCAGCCCTGCTTCCTTCTCACGGAGAGAAGGCGGTGGCATAGTCCTTTTGCTCTATGCTCTCTTCCTAGTAACATCTACCCTCTACAAACTAGCAGCTGTTTAACTTGAGGTCAAACTGTGGAGAAAAAAGAAGAGTACAGAGTAAAAAGCACTTATTTGGTTGAGCAGCTCTACACTCTGACCACCTAATGGTTAAAAACTGACTCTTTTTCTTGTGAGGTACTTTTTAGAGATCTTAATAGTTAAATAGCTTCTCTGTTGGGCCCCTTTCACCTGGCAGATGCTCTCTATTCTTTGCGGCCATTTGAATGCCAGGACATCCTAGGTCTCTACCTTCTTTTCACTAGGTCTTCTTGCCCTCCATGAGACCCTATGAGGCAGGACACACACAATGTCTTCCCAATGCTTCTTTCTTCCTGGTGGCTCTTGTGCCTCAGAAGTACAAATGCATCTCTTCCCCCAGACAAACTACAGAACTCCAAACCAGAAGACCCCAACAAAATAGCACCCTCCTCACTTAGCATCGCACATTTAGTGCTTTTCTTGTCCTTTAAATTTCCTAGGCAAAAGTCAGATCCCAATTCATAATCTATTCCACTTTTCTCAGGCAGAGTTTAGGCTCTAAACATCTGTGTCTCTCAATTTCAATAAATATGTTTCAAAGCTCTCCTAGTTTCCCTTGATGCTTTCTAGCTAGAATTAGCACTAGAAGGTAGCTACATCCCCACCTCCCCTGGTCCCACCCCAATGTGTGAGATGGAGCGGAAAAGCACAGAAATGCAACTGCTGTTTCCAAGTAATCTCTTCATGGATCACAAAATTGTTCTTCTAGAAAAATGATCTTTGGATTCTTCAGGTAGACATAAGATTTCAAAGCATGAAGAAGGCTCTATCTAATGTCTTTGGAATTCTGTACAAATTACTATATCTCTTTTCAGTTGATCTCTCAAACTGGTATTATTGTCAAAAAAAAAAATAAATGAAGCAGACAAAGATCCCAGTCTTGAATACTGTTAAAAAAACTTGGCATGTGTTATCAGTTAGGAAAGATATATGTAAAAAAAAAAAAATCCCAGTGACTTAAAAAAACAAAGATTTATACCTTACTCTTGTTTCATGAGCATTGACTAGGGCTCTAATCCATATTGTCATTGAGAGTTCAACCGTTATCTGAAACTCCAATAGCTTCAGTGGCAGAGGGAACAAGGAACATGGCACAACACTTGCTAGGTCTAATTTATCTGGCTAAAGAAAGTTACATGGATGCCCTTGAGTTTAAGAGGTAGAGAATCATAATTCTCCAGGGAGGACATGCAAGATATTGGTAAACAGTTAATTATACAGTCTATCACACCACATTGACCACTCTAGTCTTGGAAGGAAAGTAGAGAGAAGGAATTGAGTGTATTTGTAACTACTTATATGAATCAGGAAAGAAAACTTTACTGACCAATAGCGACTTGAAGCTTACATATCTGACAAAGCAGATATTTAAATTTCTTTTGTAAAATTTTTCTTGCTTTTATATGTTGTAAATATATTGGTTTCAATGGTCATGCTGTCTGAGTATGTAATGAGATTAGGGAAGAACATATAAGCCAGAGAAAAAAATAACAATTATTAAACATCTATGATGTTCTAGGTATGGTCGTAGTAATTTTATATGGTTAATATAGTTAATTCTTCCAAAAAATCTTTTTAAGTAGTAATTATCATTCCTGTATACATATGAGGAAAACTGAGGTTCATAGAGATTAAGTGTTTGCTGAAGATCAGTTTGTTGGTTAAGAGAGAGCAAGAATTTGAAACCAGTTCCTAATCCAAAGCCTTTGGTCCATCCGTTAGACCACCCACAGTTGTTTCACTGGGACACGCTCTCTTTTGTAGTAGTCTGGTATTGTTCCTAAAGGATTCTTTAGGCTTCACTTCCTAATTAGGATTCAATAAATCAACTTAAATACAGCAGGAAAATTTTTGTTTTGGTGGAAAGTTGTGTTGTTTTTAAACATGGCCCAGCCTACTTTATGAACTAGCTGATGAACATTTTGCTATTCAAAAAGCTACTTATTTTACTTTGAAATATGCAGAGCCATCATATATGCTACTTTCCAAAAAGAAAGAATTGTTGAATGGAATAAAAATTAGTAGAAGACTGGAAAACAGAAGATTCCAGCTGACTCTACCATCTCTCTTTCACATGCACTTCTTGAGAGTCATTTGCCAAGCTGAAGAATAAAATCATGAAATTTTAAAATTGGAAGTGAACTTGAGCTTATATAGTAAAATCTCCATTTTTGACAGGTGAGGATTATGAAAGATTAAAAGTCCAAAGCCCGTTAGTGAGTATAATTGTTATCCCCCAAGACAGCCACCAATGATCCTCACCTCCTGGGATTTACACCCTTGTATAATCTACTCTTACACTGAATTAAAGTTGCTCTGTGTATTCAATGGAATATAGTAGAGGTGACAGTGTATAATGTTCAAGGGTGGGGCATTAAGGCATTGAGCCTTTAGCTTGATCACTTAGAGCACTTGTTCCATGTTGAAGCCACCATGTTGTTAGGACACTCAAGAAACTCACATGGAGAGGATCCACTTCATCAGCATCAACTTCCCAGACATATGAATAAGCCCCCTTAGAAATGAATCTTTCAGCTCTAGCAAAATCTTTCAAATGATTGCAGGCCCAGATGATATCTCACTGTATCTCATGAAAGGTCCTGAGCTAAAGCTGCCTGACTCAGCTGCTCACAAATTCCTCACCTATATGTTCCAACCTTTTGTGATAGTAAATGACCATTGTTTTAAGTCATTAAGTTTTGATATGATTTGTTATGCAGCAATAGATAACTAATATAGACACTTACTCTAGGAAAGAGAAGTCTTTGGAAGGAGATACACAAGTAGACTTACAGTTATCTCTTAAAATTCACTATTGTTTTCTCCATGACCAATACCACCATTCTCATATATTTATATCTGCTCTATTTTATCCTAAGATTTTTTTCTTTCCAAACTATTTTTCATAGCATAAAATTATCATATCACTTTTTCTACTAAAACAAAAGCAACTATTTTTTCTTTTATCCAACATTCTCCTCCAGCCAGCAATCCATTTATGGGATCTACTTCATAGAAACACTCTTCAATAAAGTTATCTGTATTAGCTGTAACTGTTGCCTCAATTCTGATTCTCTCTTAAACTTGCCCCACTCATTCTGTTGTCCACACTTCTCTGAAATATTTACAATAAGATTACTAGTGACCTCCATATATCCGAATCCACTGGATAATTCTCAAGACACAATTTACCCCACTTATCCACAGCCTTAGACAGCCTTTGACTTCCCTTTGAAATACTTTCTTCAGTATGGGTTTCTACTTCATTATCTCATTTTATTTTTGCTTACCCTTTCTCGTACTGCTGACCTTTAAATGCTAGAGTGCCAGGAAATCAGTTTGGACTTTCCTTCTTTATCAATATTCACTCCCTTGGTGATCTCAGCCAAGACCATCACAAAGACTCTCAAATACAGATTTCTAGCACTCACCTCTCCCCTGAGCTCTAGATCATTGTATCCAACAACCCAATTGATAGCCACACACAGATGTCTAGAAGGCCTGGAAAATTTTACATGAACAAACCCAAACTCTTCAGTTTCTACCTTACACCTGCTTTTTCTCAGTCTTTTTCACTTCAGCAAGTAGGGTAAGTAAATCTTTCCTCCCTAGCCTTCTCCACTCATTTGGATAAACAGCCTTGAAGTGATAATTGTGTTCTATTTTTCTTACACAATCCCACCCCCAATCCATCAGTCATTTATGCAATACTTACTATAAATATATCCTGAATAATAGCCATCTTTATATCTTCCTTGGAGAAATTAGTATATTGGTTTCAATTGGTCCCCTTGCAATCTTTCGTACTCCACTACAGTCTATTTTCTGCATATAAGTTAAAGGAATACTTAAAATTCTCCAGTGGCTTCTCACTATAGTTAGAATAAAATTCACACCATGCTCTACAAGGCTCCAAATTAGCTGGTTTGCCTGGTTTTAACTCTAATCTCATTTTTTCCTTCACTCCTCTCTAGGCTTACTGGCTTTTCTGCATGTGCAACACACAAAATAAAATCATATCTCAAGACTTCACACTTTATATTCTTCTGCTGAAAGTGGTCTTTCTCATATATTCACATGATCCACTCCCTATTTCCATTAAATGCTTACAAAACAGCTCTTTTAAATATGCCTTTCTTGATTATCCTATCTAAAAATAGCATCCATGTCTCTTACCCTCTAAACCTTATTTTGACATGATATTCTCTGTCACAGTTATAATTTTGTCATATTATATTGCTCATTTATTTTATTATCTATTTTTCTCATAGAACATAAACTTTTATAAAGTTTATAAAGTTTTATAAAGTTTAAGGCAGGGTCAGTGTTTTCTTTGCTGTATATTGCTAGTACCTAAACTGGTGCCTGACACATATTGTGTGTTCTATACATTATATTTTTGAATAAATGAATAAATTAATTAATAATTGCTTGAGTCCTTCAGAGTCCATTTCAGCAAGCAGATTCTGAATGTTCATCACTATATCTCTAACACTGAGTACTTTTGGCACAGAACTATGTGCTGCATAAATGTTTATCTAATAAGTAAATGGAAATGTGATTATCATAGAAGCAGACATAAATCTAGAGTAACTGAGAAGTCCATGACCTGTCTGACCCTCCAATGCTACTACTCCCTTTGAACCTCATTCTTAACTTGTAGAGAATCCTAAAGGGTACATGTCGAGGAAATGAATGTCCTAATAAAATATATTAATGAGAAAGAAGAGATAATTACCAGTTCCACATACAGCAGATTAGTCAAACAGGGTAAGACATGAGAAGAAGGATTGAATTTGCTCGCTAGGAAATGAGGAATGTTTTCCAAAAGAAAAATAAAATAATAGAATCAGGATTGAGACTTCCTTCCTAAGCATGTTTCCATGTAGAGATTGTAGAAAATAATAATGTCTGTTATGAAATGAATACATATTTTTCTTAACAGTTTTCAGGGTCCTAGATAACGGAGTAAGAATATTTAACCAAAGCAAATTCCTTTCTAGAGAAAACGTATGATCTAAAATCATCAGACATTTTTGGACTCTAACTTCTTTCAAGCTTTGTTATGTTTAAATCACAAACTAGCAGTTGGTGATAATTAAGCTTTACAATTTAAATAGGACTTTTTAGTTTTCATATAAGCTATTGCTACTAAGCAATGAAAATTTAATATGTGAGAAATAAGTTTGTGGCATGTAATGTATGTAACTTTTATTTTTTGACTTATAGTGGTTTAGGAACATAAACTTGTTAATTCTAATATCTCTCTAATATTAATGATATTACTCATGAGATAATTTAGTTTAAGGTATTTTCGTATATTATCTCTCAAGTAATGTGAATTTTTAAAACTTAAGGTAAGTAACACAAAAATTTGTCAGAAATCAAGTCGTATATTTTGCCCAAGGTATAATTTTACTAAGTAGTATAAACTGATTTTTTATGATTATTTTTAATTTGGAGAAACAATATGCTTTGAAGTTTTTAGTTCTAGTATTTTCTTAGAAATAAATGACAAATTCAGTAAACAATGAAAATATAAGCACCTTCTTTGCAAAGACCTAGAAAATATATAAACCTTTTGAAATTGCTATTTGAAACAATATATCATACATATAGATTACAAAATAATAGTAACAAGATGGGCTCTTAAGGCTAAATATTAGGGAAAAGTCAAGACGGCCACGAACATCTTATTTGTGTGTAACTCATATTTTGTGTTTTTTATTTTGTTATTATAGAATTTTTTAAAGATATACTAAGGGGCTTTTATGTCTTCTGAATATTTTAAGGTTGATGTATACTCTACTTGTAGACATTTATTGAATAAATACTCTAAGGTTACTATCAAATATAGCTTCAGAATTGTCATTAATTTTGTACTACGTGTAATGAAATCTCAACTCTTGTAGTAATTTTCCCAGTGAGATATAGTGACCAAAAAAAAAAAAAAAACCTTTTGCTTTTATCCTATTGTAATCTCAAATAAAGCTGTAAGTTTTTATGATAGCAAATAGTGATTAAATCACAGTGGTGGTTAGTTGAATGCAAGATAAAGTTAAATGGTCAAAGAATCATGTTAATGCTGAGGGCCTTGGAGACTGAGATCTGCCTAATGTAAGGTTCTAATAAAGTAGAGGATACGTTAATTTTATCTTATAAACGAGAATCTGAAATCTACTTACCTGAACTATTCAGATAAAATCCTAATGAGAGTGTTTCTTTTTCCTTATTAAACATATAGGTAGAAGTCTCAGATATTCGTTTGCATGCTAGATGATATTTGGTCATTTTGTGGAAAGAGATTAGCTCATCTCAATTATTGCAATATCTCATTTATTCTTTAGTGAGATAGAGGCTGTCACCTCATTTTACAAATGGAGCAACTTAGAGAAAGTGTGTCACCCAGAGATACATAATTGGCAAGAGGCAGAGGCAAGAATCAGACTTGAACTTCTGAACATGGATCCAGAGTACTTTATCCAACTTCCCATCATTTCATAATGATTCTACCACTCTAATGATGAGACTGTGCCCAATAGAGAGTAATGGAAAAATACAAAATAGTAATGGCTTAAACAAGACAGAGTATCTTTACCTCTCCTCTGAAAGGTGCTCTGCTTTAGTGCCCTTGGCTACAAAGACCACTGGTTTCCATTTCAGAAGTAGCAGCAAGTTCTCCTTTATCATTCTGCTTGTTCATGTAGACAAGACATCTTTATTTTTCATGATCATTTACCAAGCTAAAAATATATAAAAATAAGGCACTAAGGTAGGAAACCCATTGTCTCTGACACAAAGAAATGTGGATTATAGATAGATAGACACACAGACAGATAACTTTTTTTCTGTGTCATAGACTTGTATCTATTATATGTTATACACACACACACACATACATACATATACACTCTGTTTCATATGAATCTTTATGTATCTATATATAGCTATATGGATAACTTGGAAGCTGTCTAGTTTCAAGATTTAAAATTAGACATTATTTTATGGTTTGGGTTATAATAAAATAAGCTCTTGCATTATCCTTTACTAAGATTCAAAATATTTTTTCCTTGAAACAAAGGAATGTCCTCGAGTTCTTCTTAAAATTTTTTGTAAAATGTTGCTTTCATTTTATTTTCCTGTCTCGGTTGAATAAAGAAGTAATGCTTCCACCTACAATATGCGGATAAGCAGCCCCCAATGTCAAGGCTCAGGAGGATGGTCACCTTGCCTCTCGGGCTCTTGCTTCCTTTGAGCTGTGGAGAGAATCGCAGGCAGCACAGGGAAGCAGCTAATCCCCCCCAGTGGCTGAAGGAGCAAGAGCTGCTGCTCATTTAACATAGTGATACAAGATGATCCCAACTTCTTCCAAGCATTGTTTCTCTTTTGGGGCTATTTATTGCAACTTGTTCCTTAGTTCTAAGAAAGCAGAAAAAGTTCATTCCAAGTAGCAGGGTTCTTTTCGTTAGAGCCCCATAAGAACAT
>JAQQSQ010000970.1:0-13379 GCA_028627145.1 Eidolon dupreanum | reverse complement strand
TAAGAGGTTTTGCTGGTTTTCATTTATGCATTGGATGAACAATGTTTCTGGTAAAGATACTCTAGGCTTAAAAGTCCTTGCAAAGTTTTGACTTCATCTTTGACATGGCACTCCGTTGTCGTCAAAATTTAAATCCATAGCTTTACTGGCACATAAATTGTGACATTTGGCAATAGTGTCAAGGGGAGTCAAGCACTTCAATTAGAATGTACTAGGCTTCCTAGCACTGATTTTCAGGGTTGTAACCTGGATGTGATACAAAGAACAGATTCTCAGTGTGTCACCCGCAGATAGTAGAAGAGAAGATTCATGTGTTTGGAGGTGGGGAAGTAGAAAGTCACATGGTTATTATTTCACGAATGTGAATGACTACATCCTACACTACTTAAAATTTATTTTTCTTTTTGAACAGCCTAATTAATTTTAACCCTTTGAAAGAAGAAATATTTTATGGTATATAGCAAATACCCAGTATTTTACTTATAAATAAATGGATTATCTCTTTCTTTGTTTCCTAATTTATGTATTCATTCATCCACAAATTTATTCATTTATTAAATTATGATTTTTCAATTCACTCACATATTTAAGACATATTAAATATCTGGCTGAGTATAGCTAGTGCTTGGTAGAGCAGAGATCAAAATAGGTAAAATTTCTTCTTACAAGCAGTTTATTACATTAGTGAAAAGACAAAATAAACTACAAAAACAAGTATATGTATAGAATGTTAGGTTGTAGTACAAGTTGTGGAGAAGATAAAGCAAAATAATTATGTAGAGAATGCACTATTTTAGAAATGGTTGACAGAGAAGACCTATAATTTTCACATAGGGGGTCTGAGCTAAGTTATATAGAGGTACCTGTGATTATCCAAATGAATGAATGTAAGAAAGTTACTTATATTCAAAATTAAATTTTTAAAACACTTAAGAGGACATTTATTTCAATGAAATTAAAATTTAAAAAATTCCAGAAGTAGAAGTATGAACACAAGTTTTATATATACGATCATTTGAGAAATATAAAGCTACATAGAAACCTTCTATGAGAATGGGAATATAAACAAAGACAATGTGATAAAAGATCACACATCATGTTAGGAAAAGTAAATAGCAAAAAGGCTTAGGACATTCACGTTGGAGAATGAGGTTAAAATCAACAATAAATTAATAACCGTAGATTAGAAAAATCCAGCTATAACTTCTGAAATATGCACACGATTCAATATACATATGATATATTATTGAATTATACACTTAAAACCTATATAATTTTATTAACCAATGTCGCCCCAATAAATTTAACAAAGAAAAGGAAACAAATTAGGAAACTTGTAGTGGCTGATAAAAATTGCATACACATTAATAATATATTATAATTGGAAGAAATTTTGTACATTGTTATCATCTATTTATACACTACCATTTTGGAACTCATAAATCAAAGACATTGATGCTTAAGTGACTTTATCAAATTTAAGTGACAAGTGAGTGATATTATAAAGTTTGGGTATCTGGACATTCAGAGTGGTGTTCTTTCTATCATGCTATTAGAAATTATAAGATACTGTTTAAAAATATTTTTCTAATAAAAAATGTTGAATTCCAATAAAATGTTTATTATAATGTATTCTCTACAATTGTGGGCATAAGGAGATTCAAAAGATGCATAACATTATTATGAAAAATGCTGTCTTATAGAAGAAAACCAACATCAAATACCATTAACAATAATTTCTGTGAACCTTGAAAACAAGCTGAATTTGCCCAGGAGCTTATTACTGTAAGAATAGATGAAAGTCAGTAAAATTTTTAATTAAGTACAAAGTCATTTGATGAAGGTTTACAGAAGCCAATTGTATAAAACTGTCCTTAACATTTAATTTCCAAGTCTCTTCATGTTTGACAAATAACCTAGAAAACCTATTGGAATTGTAGCAGCTAGTTCTCTAATTTAAAGTAAATATTTTGATTAAAAAAACAGGCTTGTTTCTCCTTTCTGTACCTTGCAATTTCTATTGAAATGAATGTCATTGGATGAAATTAAAACAATGAGTGGAAAAAGTCAAATCTGAAAATAATCTAGAATTCATATTAGTTTCATATTTTCCTGCGAAAAAATATTTTTAAAGGAATCTTGTGTGACATGGAAATATTATGAGCTTTTAGGAGTAAGCTTCATATTCATTTATCATATAAAGAGCATACAGGATGCACGATAGTTTTTAATCATAGGAAAGAAACAAACAAATAGCAAATACAGATACAAGTTACCCAGAAAAAACCTTTTTTTGGGTTTTCTTAAATGTTCGGTATTATTTTTTAGTGCTATTTTTGTTCTATTTGTATCCCTTTCATTTTAACCTATACACTGCAGAATCAATCCCTGATTCTCATTTTCTCATTCTAACTAGTAAATCTTTCTATAAAAACACCTATATATTTCATATTTGCCATCTCCATTAATTCCTTATTCAATTGCTAGTTTTTTTACACTACTGATACTTTTACTGTTCAATTAATCTGAATAGTCAAATAAAAAATTGTAAATGATTAGAATGGATAAAGACAATTAGGTTGAAATGAGGTAATAATAGACATAAAATAATAATAGTTTCTACTTATTGAACACCTACTCATTGATGATAAGCCCTTTAAAATTATTTTTTTAATGCTGACTTAATTTTTAATTTCTAAGTTCTAAGAATTTCTTTTCTCTCTTAACTATTGATACCTAAGTGTGCTTTCTGTCTAACCTGTTTAATTAACTTATGTTCTTTTATTTTTGAAATTTAATTTTCTAAGAAATAAAAATTCTGCCTTTCCTTTCAATACAAGTAACTTAACTAAAGATGTTTCAGATGTCAGCTACACATTTCTGTAATCAGCTTCTGCTTCAACTGGAAGAAACAACTTGTTTGTAATAAATTATTTATAATATATAGGTACCACAACCAATTAAAATATGTTTCTGTTCTGCATTATTCTTAATTTAGTAAAAATATTGTTGTTATGATAATATTGTAATTTATCGAAATTCTTTTAACACAAAAACTGGTGATTGAAGTCAGCTTAAACTTTTTAACTGAATTTATAAGTTTTCACAATGATAGTAGATGTTTCAACCTTTACAGAATGAACTTCCTAAACTTTACTTAAGCTAGCAAAATTGAATAGGAAAAGCAAGTAATCGTGAAACTTAATTTTTTATTTGATATTTATTGAAATATTTAATAAGGCAGATGTAAAATTGACATTATTTAAGTAAATTTGAATTTCCTCTTTCACTAATGGAACTGACATACATATAAGCAATCATTACTTTACTTTTTATAGATTTAAATGAAAATTTTTAAGCAAAAGTGAGTTAGATTAAATTAAAGCAGCCATTTGATCTAAATGAAAAGTCAGACTGTAAGAATGATTTATAAACACATCTTCTGGAGCTGCACAAGTTAAATGACAACTTCCAGTCTTAAAAATTATTACTACTTTGGAAATAGATGCTGAAGTGATTAAGGAAGCTACCTGATTCTAGGTTAGAAGGTAAATTTAAACAAACATTGTAAAAATTACACATTTATCTTCAAATTCCTTGAGAAACAGAATTCAGTGCTTTCTTTTTTATAAATGTGCATTTTAGCTCAATCTGATTTTAAAAGATTATTATGTAATACCAAATAATTTCCATAAAGTAAAATAAAGTCTTATATTTACACTATAGAATAAATGACAAAACCATTTCAATAAGAGTGATTTGACTACTTCCTTCAAGTTCTAAAGCAGAACTGCTCAACCATTCTCATTGTCATTTTGGGCACATATCCTGCCTATCATTTCTCGCTGTTTCCCAATGTACCTGCCTGTTGGCACTCTGGAGGCTTCATGCATCTTAGAGGCTACAGCACTAGTGATACGCCAGTTGTCTGGTATAATAACATTCCAGCAGGGAAGTAGCTGAGTATTTTTCCCATTACCACCCAAGCATAGAAAAATTAACAGTTGCTAGATACTGCCATCCACACACATTTTGTCTGCTGTCTATAAAACAGAAGTCTTAGTTATGCTTTGTCCAGATAGGATGAGGAAAAGGGGAGGGGACGGTTATTGCTTCTTATCTTTAAGAGAAGTCATTTATTGAAGTGAGAAGTCTGTCCACAACATGGGCACATTGCACATTATCAGAAAAGAAGTTGGTTCATTTTATGCAACTAGTCATTGTTAGCCATTAAAAAAAAAAAAGACAACTCTAGGCAAAACCATATCAGACATTCCAGGAAAATAGGCATAAACTACAGTTATAAAACACACCATAAAATGTTGAGGATTGTATCAGATATTTGTACTTGCTGAACCGAATAGCATATAACCAATCCTCTTTAGAAAAGGTCTACATAATTTAAAACAAACAAAAGTACTTTTAAAATGGTAATGATTATTTCCCAAATAATTTAATTAGATTTTTATCAAAATATTTTAACATTATTAGCACTTTAGCAGCTACTGGGAGTTTTGCAGGCAAAGGACATTTGCACTTCTAATTGAGAGCACAACGAAGGCCCGGCACTGTATAAATGTTATGATGATGTAAGTTCAAATCCTTTCTTTCAGCAATAACGTTGAATTCATTGTCTTTCTGTTGGTCTTTCCTCCAATTTACCACTTGTTATAACCAAATAATACTTATTGAATCAATATAGAACAATAGAAATATCTAATAGCTTTTGTTCCATGTTTGACCTTCAAGTATTGGTTGGTGAGTGAATATCAATGGTGAGAAGACCTCAAAAGGCAAATGCATTACACTCATATCATTCTTTCTAGCATTGTATTATATAATTGTTTTTCTGTTTATCCTTTGTCTTCTCAAATAGAATGTACTATAATTATAAATTATATTTATAATATAAATTATAATTTATAATTTAGGGAAAGCACGTGTCTATTTTGTTCACTGCTAGTTCTCTATCACCTAAAATTCATGAGAGAAATACCTGAAAGAATTAAATTGGATTTTGCCTTAATGGCTCATTTAATTTCTTCATTCTTACATTATCAATTGTCTATTGCATAAGGTATTTGAACTAAAAAAAAGGCAGGAAAATTGTGATTGTTTAAAAATGACAACCTACAGAAAGTTTTACTGTTAACTCCTCTAAACCGATCTGGACATATTAGATTATCTGCACCTATTACTGAATCCTGAGTCAATAAAGTATCTAAGATGCCATAAAAAATATTTATAGATATCAGTTTATGTTTCAATATTTTCAAATTAACATGTTTATTGTAAGTTAAACTTTTATTATAGCATTATCCATATTCATTTTCAAATGCTATGAAATACCGAAAAGCATTAAATGAAAATAAAAATGCCTTATCTGTTTCCCTTATCCTTTCAGTCTTTTCTCCTTAGAAATAAATACTATTAACTATGTCTTTTGTAAATTTTCTGCTCTTGGTTTCCTCATTTGAAAATGAGAATAATCATAGTACTTTATTCATAAGGTTTTATAAGTAGTTATGTTATGGGTAATATCTTCAAATAATAAATATGTGGATTTTTTAATTCTAGTTTTTCATATTGTCTTATCGAATTTTGTTTTATTTTGTTTTCCTTTCATCTGTCCTCAAGCTTATAATGTTATTTTTCCAAATTTTGGAATTAAATGTCTATTTTAAAATTATATTAAACCAACACTTTCCATCAAAACTTTCACATTAAGGCTTTTAAAATAGTTTCTTTATCTAGCAGGTTTTCTCAACTTTCTAGAAATACTTTAGTCTTAAGAATGAAGACCTCTATTCTTGAATAATATTCTGCTTAAATATTTCTAGATCATACCTTTCTTCATCAGAGTGATATAAGAAAGGTCTTCTGGCATCAAAGTATGCTCAGAAGAAGTTAAATCAGGCTTCAGAGAACAACATTTTTATCTCTTAGAGATGCTTTTTAAATTTCCTTCTCTGATTGGATATTTATAAAGTTCTACTCTAAATTTGGAACTCATCAACAGTATGTGGCCATTAATACTTTCTTTTGAGGCATTCCTTAAAGTGTTCAAATTAACATTTTCAAATATTAAGTTGTTTTTCATTTCATTGCTTGCTAATTTTTTTTTTTTTTTGCTTCAGAGAACCTGGTTACACCTGGTATAAATTCTGATACTAGAAATATTTTTTTCTTGATTATTGATTCATTCATTTGGATATACTAACTTTCCAAGGTTCTTAGGGACGTGCTGGGACAAGACAAAAAACATACCTGAAATGTAGGATATCACAATACGGTGAAGCTCTTCACAGACTGGAACAGGCAGTGTTCATTCTGAAACTTGAAGGACAATAACTTACCAGCTGCTCTGACTCTGCTAACAAATTTTACTGGAAATACTAATACATGTTCAAGACAGGAGACATTCCAGCACTGCTACATAAACTCTCCTAGCTTTCCATTAACACATTCTTAGACACCACAAAGCCAGTCCATTGCTATGTCAATGACTCCTAAAAAGATGAAGAAAACTAGTTGCTGGGGAGAGTTTCTCAACCAAAGACTTAGATCATACATTTTTTTTTTTTTAATGATTGAATAGAATACATAAGGATGAGTAGAAGTAGGAAATTTTGCTTTGACCATGTCATTTGTTTGCATCTATCCAGGACACAAGGGCTTCTTGGGCTTGAGAAACATACTGCTTTTATCCTACTTCATAGGGGAATAATTGAAATGTCAAAAAGTGTTTCCTCTTTTCTATTTTCTATATTAAACCCCATCCCTCATAGACAGTTTCAGAACCAATAGCTCTGTGAACACAATAAGCACCAACTAAAATAGGGTAGGCAAAGCAGCTCGCATCACATCCTGAGGGGTGTAGTGATGTCAGAGAACACCACTGAAGGCAGAGCCAGGGATAACTTGAGGCCCAAGAGAAAGGTATAATGGTAATTTAATCTTTTATTTAATTCAATCTATGAAAAAGAAGCATAAATACAACCTATGTTCAATAGCTTCATAGACCACTCTACACCAAAATGAACAAGTACTAAAATTTAATAACTAGTTTAGAGTCTAGGCTTTTCATACCGCACAATAAATCCCAATTTTAGAGAAAATATCTTCAGCACACGAAAGATGTGGGGGACTAAAAACACTCTAAAAATAAAATTGTTATAAATAGAATAAAGATGTTACAATATATTTTGTCAGTCTTAATAAAATACAAAAGAATATAGATTATGTATTTAAAATTGGATACCAAAAGAAAAGACATGCTTGTAATAAAGCTAAAATTGATTTCAAAATGCAAATGAAGCATAGAAATCAACATTTAGTTCAAGTAGAGATAAGAAGTTTGGAGCACTCTGAAAATCATTGACATAGTAAGAAAATCCTGATAAATGTCAAAATGTAGAGGCAATTGAGTGAAAAAGAAAATGGTTGTTGAAACAGAGATAGAGTAATATGAAATAAGAATATTTGATTTTCAGTGTGAAAAGATGAAACCTTTCAAAATAGATAAAAAGCAACCATAAAGCATAAAATGAATGATGCATTTCTGCAACTAGCAAGAGGCCCGATTCTGCAAATCTAAATAGATCAAAGTGTTTCTTGAAAATTTAGCAGAAAACATCTATTCCAAGTGACATTTTGAACAATTTGGTGTCAAAAAATTTGCTTGAGAGCAGCCAGATATGATAAACTGGGAACTCATGACACAATTCAAGATGTATTTTCATGTGTAAAACTAAATATAAGGAAATAAAGCAAAACTTGCTCTAATAATAAGGAAATTATTCTAATCACTATAATAAGTAGGCCCAAATGGAATGGCTTACTCATTATAAAATAGCCATTCAAGGAAGTAAACCTTGTCACTCACTCATTCCTTATGGTTTCCTCAGTGTCTGCACTGAGGGAGATAGACTCTTCAGAGTCATGGCCTGGAAGTGGCACTTAGGGTTTCTATTTACATTCCCTTAACAAGAACTCAGATCCTTGGCCACATCTAAGTGTAACAATGCCTATGAGAATTTAGAGCCTAGAGAATTTAGTCTAAGCAGTGTGCACAGGATTATAAGGAGTGAACCAAGCCCCAGCCACCATATCTACATAGATTTGATGAGAGAGTAGTGAGGTCTCTGATGTTAAATTTTTAAATAATATTATTGTGGTCATTCTTTGTTATTTTTCATGGTAGCCTGGTTTTTGTATTTTATAATTCTAGTTTCAGAAGTTCCTTCTCTCAGCTTGTATATTCATTAATCTTGAACCAACTTTTCTATTTGATTTTTCCTTTCTTATCTATATTAACAATTATTCCGATAGAAGAAATCTTACATATCAAAAACGGCTTTACGTTTTGGAATTGTCACCCTATACTCATAATTATTTAATACTAAATATTATCTATAACCACAAAAAGAGTAAACCAGTATTTCAGCTATTCTTTCTGATGATGATTCTAACTCTAAAAATCCCCAAAATGAAATGAGATAGTTGAACAGAGAAATATAATTAATTTTTTATTAATCCTGTAAAAATTTAATATCCCATATCAAAAAAGAAAGAAAGAAAGAAAGAAGAAAGAAAGAAAGAAAGAAAGAAAGAAAGAAAGAAAGAAAGAAAGAAAGAAAGAAAGAAAGAAAGTTCCAACTAGGTGCTGTAGGCATAAAAAAAAATAAGAAAAAATAAAGGATTGTAAATTGACAAGGTTTTTGCAATCTGTTAGGTCAACAAAGGATTGCCTTGCTTAAAAAAAATAAAATAGAAAAGAAAAGAAAGAGTTCCATAATAAGATGGATTTCAAATATTGTGAGTTTAAGAATTAGTTTGTTCCAATAGATGAATATTTGGCATGGTGTAAATATCCTTTCTCTACTAAGGAAGATTTATATTATGATAAATCTGAGTGCAGATGGTATTGAGCAGTTCAATTTAGAGTCAGTGAATGGAAGAAAACATAAAAAATTAAAAAAAATTGTCTAACGTGTTTTGCATTAGCAAAATGGTATTCATTTGTGTGTAAATTTTCTAAATTGTATTAATAAATGTAAAAAATGGCCCATAAACAAGTCAATCATATCTGATGCAGAAGACATAAAATTCCATTTTTATAATCAAACTTCCTTTGAAAACAGATGTTTAATTCATAGTAATTAATTTATAATAATTGGATGTCATTAATAGAATATTTGTTAACCTGAAAAATATAATTACAATGACTTGCTATTGATTCTCTGACAAATCAAGATAGATTGCATAGCTGATCTCTAATTTTACTCACAAAATGTAAAATATAAAAGTGGGTTAAAAAGGAAACTAAATTTCTCACAATAATCACAAAAAGCATCAATTTTTTAAATGGTGCCTTGCCAAATTCAGAGCTTTTATGTATTTAACATATCTCCATTTATATTTCTCAAAAGTAATTTTAATGCGAAAAAAAATCTACAATTGAATACTCATTGCAATAAAAAAATAAACTCCTAATACATGCAAAACACAGTTGTCCAAATAATTTTAAAATAAAAAAAGAAAGTTGAAAAATTTATACTATTCGATTCTAAGACTTTATAAAGCCATATTAAACAGTTAATTTAGGTATTTATGACAAATGAACAGAATAGAGTCAAAAAATAGTTTTAAAAATGTACTGTTAATTGATTTTTTCCACTAAGGAGTAATGGCAATTATTGGAGAAGAATATTGTTTTCAACAATAGGTGCTAAAAAATTAAATATCTGTGTGTAAAAATAAAGTGAATAATAGCATTGTTCAGAGCATGTGAAATTAATTTAAAATGTATTATAAACCTCAAAGTAATACTCAAAACCATAAAATTTCCTTAAGAAAATTTAAGAGAATATCTTTGTAATCTTAAATTAGGTAAAGAATTGTTAGACATTAGGATACAAGTGCAGTTCATAAAAATAAAAATGATATCATGGACTTCATTAAAATTTAAAAATCTGGTTTTTTTGAAAGCCAATATTAAAAAAGGTGAGAAGACATCCCATAAACTAGGAAAGAATATTTGCAAATTTTACATTTACTAAAAGACTTATATTTAGAATAGATAATAAATGCTCAAAATATGAGAATAACAACGCAATTTGAAAAATTAGCAGAAGATTTAAACAATTTACTAAAGAAAATACATGGATGGCCAACAATCACATGAAAAGATGTTCAGTGTTATTAGTCATTGTTATCACATATTTTCATGTGATTGGATAACTGGAATTCTTACGCTTGATGGTGAGAATGAAAAATGATACTGTGGAAAAGCATGTGGCAGTTTTTTAAAGTTTAACATACAGTTGTCATATGATCCAGCATTTTACTTCTTGGTATTTACCCCAAATAAATGAAATTTTATGTTGACAGAAAAACCTGTACACACATTTGTATTGAAAATGTGTTAATAATCTTCAAGAACTGGAAACAACCCAAATGTCTTTCATCTAGTGAATAAATATAGTGTATTCACACAATGGAATACTACATAGCAATACAAAGGAACCAATTACCACAATACACAGTGTATGAATTAATCTCAAATAAATTATTCAAAGTGACAGAAATCAGACTCTGAAGACTCCAAACTGAATGGGTATGTAAGGCATTTTGGAGACTGTACAAATAAAGGGACAAAAGAGTTTAGTGGTTGTGAAGAAATGTTCATTATAAACAGACATCAAGTATCTTTTTAGGAGGGTGATGAGTTTGTAGTAGTACATATAAAGCTATATGCATTTATCAAAACACATAGTACTGTACAAAAAATAGTTGAATTTTATTGTACATAGATTATATCTAAGTAAACCTGACTTAAAAAATTAAATGTGTTTCCAGGAAATGCTTTTTCTTAAATGTGATTTTATTTTTTATTAAATATAAAAATGTTGGCTGGTTACACAAGGAGTTTTAAGAACAAAACTTCTTTTTAAGCAAACAACTTTTACTATAACAGAAGAGAAATTTACAATTTCTATGTTACATATAGTATATTTTACCAGTTTAATATGAAAGCTCTATTTAAAGGACATTAATGCACATATTTTTATTGATAAAGTGCTATACTTTATGAATCACTCTAATTTTTAAAAATTATTTGCAGCAAGCTAAAAATAAATAAACTCTTGCTTAAATTATACCATCATTTTCTAAGAGAAATAGCAGATGGGTAATTAATGTTTTTTCTGATGATTTCAAAAACGATTGGCTTGTTTTCTATAGTACACTACAAGTGGCAAGGATCTCCAGTTATTCTGAAATACTTAGCTTATTGCTACTTCATGAGGATGATGTTTATGAGAACAGATTGCATATTAATTCCCCATTTCCTTGTATGTGTAATAAAGTCTTAAATAATAGGTATACTTTTTCAATTCAAGTGCATTTTTACTTGTAATATAAATCTTATGTTTTATTCTTACTTAAAAAAATTCATGTAGCTAAAGCACAGAAAATCATTTCTACCTAAGTCAGGTGGCAATAGGTTCAGTGGCATCAAACTAGCCATGTGATGTCCTAATTGACATGAGTCACATTTTATGTCAATTTAATTTGAATGATACCAAAACTTGTTCTAGAGGAAGAAATAACATATAAATTTAAAATCACCAGTGATAACTATGATGGTTGTTTAAAATAATTTGGGAATGCACGCTGTGGTCTTCTAGAAAAGACATGCAGGAGCCTTATCCATTTATGTAGGTCATCTCTTACAATGTGAGGTGCAAAGGAGTGCTCATTGTGACTTTCTCTTGAATACTCAAACGTCAAACTTCATTGACCTCACATACTATGAAGTACTGCATCGTAAAATCATATAAACATTTTTGAAATTCTTAATTTCTTTAATGTTTGTTGAGTAATTTCATTGCAGTAGTTATCCAAGACCCTGGTGCATATATGTGTGTGTACATAGATTATGTAGATAAGCAGATAGATGATAGGTAGAAAGATAGACAGATGATAGCTGATAGATAGATGGGCTAGCATTTAAAGTACATGGGATAAAGCCTATATGGCTCAAACATGAAAATAAAAATTTTGCAATACCTCTTTTTGTGCCGTCTGCCCTCTGACCCCACTGCACTTCGTAACTTCTATATTTTATGCCAGCCTCCAGATGGTATGTATCCTTAACAGACACTCCATGCTGCTAATGATAAGCTCTCTATTTTTTCATTATTATATACATAGTATCTATGTAGTGACCAATTACTTTCACACTTTGCATATGTAAAGTGAGAAAGACATACCCCAGCTGTCACAGGGCTTTCACTTGAGTACCTTCGTTAGCATTTTACAGTTGACTTTTAAACAACGCAGTTTGAACTTTGCGGGTTCATTTATATGTGGATTTTTTTCAACAGATATGTAAATGTACTTTCTCTTCCTTATGATTTTCTTAGTAACCTTTTCTGTAAGTTACTTTATTGTAAAAATACAGTATATGTAACATATTACATACAAAATGTGTTAAAAGACCGTTTATGTTATCAGTAAGGCTGCTGGTCTGGGGGAGTCAGAAGTTATACACGGATTTTCAACCGTGCGGGGCTCAGCGCCATAACCCCACATTGTTCATGGGGCAACTGTAATCTTTTTTGTAGGCCACTGAGTATTCATTTCCCTTTTTAGTGCACAATACACACATTTCCTATAAAATAAACATTTCTATAAAACTTAAGGTCTCCAATGGTACATATGAAGGACTACCAAAAGATAGACATACTGGGAGTTTCTTCACTATAGAAACAGCTTAATGATTATCAAGATAGAGATGTTAAATGGAATATGAGTATCAGAATTGATATTTTATAACTTTCTTATTGTATAACACATGTTTATTGAACTTGTTTCTCTGTGAAGCTATATACTCATTTTTGAACGTATCTGAATGGCATACAATTTATAAAAACCAATTAGTTGGGAGTTATCATGTATTGTCTGATTTAGATCCACTAACCCATTTTAATGTCTCAGGTTCACAGTTTCTAAGTCAAGGGTAAAAATAAGCACACACTGAGTGATATTTAATGGATAATAAAAGTTCCATTTGAACAGAGAATTAGTAATATAACCTTTAAGCTCAGGCTCTCCTAGCTGTAATATATAGCCATAGGAGAAATGGCTTATAATTAATTGTGTAATTTCAAGATTTCTTTTTTTCATCACTAACTCTTCCCTTTTCAGAGAGATGTCCCTGTAAAAACAGAATCAGGTGAACTGGCTCACCCATTTCAAGTACCTGTGACCAAAAAAGCCTCAAAAAATGAGTTTATACTACTTACTGATTGTTTATATTTTGTCTTTCTCATTCTCTGAAGGGAATGTGAGGATTTTATTCATCCCCTCAGAAT